>KZ345037.1:180865-192639 GCA_002352805.1 Teladorsagia circumcincta
CCCCCCTTCATCACTCCATCACCATCTATAAGAGACGACCCCAATATGACCTCATACCCTGCCCACCGCCCCCATCCTCCGTCACCACCCTCACCAATATGGTTGCAGCACCCACTCGACACCCTCCAACTCCTCCTACTGCCCACTTTTATACTTCGAAACGACGTCCTCTCTTTCACAACCACAACCCCTCCACAATCACAGACACGACCCCGTCCGACCTTTCCAAGAGATGGTCAACCCTGGCCAACAACAAATATGACTCGTCCTCCTTGGACGGATGGCTGGTACCCTTCCAGGATGGACGCGGTTGGTTAGTCACTGAGGGCATGGTCAACCGTCCGTTCGCGCTATTCGGGAGATGAGATCGCATTTGGGGTGGACCAGGGTCAAATAACTACCTTAGCTTAACTTTCTACCACTCTATTATTTGTCGTTCGATTTTCGACAATAAATCACTAAATCATTAAACTGCCTCGAGGAAAAGGGCGAAAGGGTGTCGTGGGATGGAGACCATTTTTGACGGGCTTCTCAACTATTTTGGTGAACCTCACGAAAGTAGCGTGAATTAGACAGAATTGATGAGTTCTTGGTTCACTAGACATATTTGGTCCCCCCCGCGTTCGATGGCCTTAGGCCGGTGTCAGACTGCGATTCGAGCGAATCGCGAGCGTCTGCGATCGCGTCGCGGCCAATGAATCGCTCTATTGGTTGGTACCGCAACGCGATCGCGCACGCTAGCGAATCGCTTGTAGCGAATCGTTCGATTCGCAAATTCTGACACCGGCCTTATGAAAGACAAAGTGGGCGGAGTTGGTTGGACATTTGGGACGTAGTGTCGATTGGACCCGGATTCGAATACCATAGAAACAGCGAGAGCGAGTTGGGTTAGCGGAGGGGACTCGTACTGGAGAAACTTTCTAAGAGGGATGGTGAAGGTGGGGGTTGCATCAAGACCACCCCCCCCCCCGCAAGAGAGGAGAATGGTCGTAAAACTTTTGAAAAATGCGAATGCGACGGTTGACCCTCACTGAGGGGGTGTGCCTTATGCTTTTTTCACAGATAGCCGCCTAGGATCCATATGGAGCATCCTTTCTACACCTCCAGCTTCACTTTTGTTCTTCAAACCGAGAATAATTCAAGCAATTGAAATTAAATTATCAACAAACTTACATAATCCAAAGCTCGGCTTCTTTACGTGTTGCTTTCGTAGACTCCGTCATCACAATGTCAACACCTGAAAGAATCGCAGTGACTACTGGCTACGAATTCCTGTTAAGAGAGGAAAGTATGGATCCACCATTCGAGTTCATGAGTTAGGGCTACATTCACTTTTATGGAAAATGACTGATCGTCTAAAGAAGTTCTTAAAGCAACAGTCTAAGAAGGGTTCTAAAAATTTGATGAATGATGTGGGATGATGCGTTAGCTCTAGTCAAGCACACATGAATAGAAGCTGACCAAAAAATTCACCTTCAAATGCCGCTAGAGCGTAGAGAACCCTTGGCGACGGAGGAGGTGCGTACAGGACCTGCACGCACCTCCTCCTCTCCTCCTCTTTGCCGTCGTGGAGAGTGCGAGATTTGATGTGCAGGTATTTGCGGTCGTTTCTCGACACCGACCTGATTTAGGTCCATCCTTTAAAGCAACTTCCGTGGTGCCTTGCGGCTACTTGGCCCTGCGGAAGCAGTATGGTTTTACTCGGGTTATTCGCAGTCATCCGACGACGTATTGCGCCCCAATGGCAATTCTTGGCAAATAGCAGGGCTCTGCTGGCTACTTGTCAGCAATCGCAGTTGGTGTGAGGGGAGCCCAGACAGCTCGTCCACCACATCCTTCCCTTCATTTCTGAGCCGAGGAGGGGAATCCCCCGTTTTAAGACCTCGTTGGCCTTTTCTTCCCCCTTTTTCATCATCATCAGTCAACTTCCTACCTATCATTCCGCTACCGACCGCATAGCTCCACGAATTCGTTTTGAGACTGTTGCTTTAAGCCCAATGCACATGTAGAATCCGCTGCGATTTTGGTAGACATTGAAAGGTGTGGCGCAATCCAGAAAGAAAAAACAGTCACTCGACCCGAGCTCTATCCTCTGAGGCCACCCATAAGAGTGAGAAATTGTGTAATGCTCACATTCTACAAAAGCGTACTCCCTGCAGAATCGAGCGACAGCATGATGGACACGTTTGAATGAATCGTCGCCACGCCATAGCGATATCAAACACACTTCGCTCTGAGACTGTGAGTTGCGTCCAACTTTCTTGAGAATGGCTGACTTCTGAAAATAGAAATTTTCACTCAGATGAATGCTTGTGAAGAGCTGTTGGAGGTTACGTGACATCACAAAACTAAGTTTCCGACTTTTTGGTCTATGTCAGAGCCAGAAAAAGGCAGAAAACTAGATGTGTTGCCATTTCAAACGCCTCTACATCTACAATTTTGAAGACAATTTCATATCTTAGTAAACCACGTAACAGTATCGATAGATGAAGATACCAGTTACCAGGCATACGTGATCAACGCCACCGTGACACAAGAGCGATCACCCTTGAAGGACTTAGCTTGTGATTAATTAGATTAGATTAGGCTTCACTAGGTGTGCTTGCAAATTGGGTCAGAAATTGAAAGCAAGCCACGTGAAACACTGATGTGCAAAAGCACGTCATTTTGCTGGCTGAGGTGCGGAGCGAACGAAAAATGTGAAAGGAAGCAAAAAACCATTGAAAACACCAGCTGGAGCTGACATTTGAGCCGTTTTAGGTGCATTAGTAGGCTCCCCAGAAGCTCTGTACAACTCCTATCTAAGGGATTGATCCAGGTAGAAAAGATAATAAGTCTCTATCGTAACTTGCCCTTTTACGTTAATATTTTTGATTGTTTGCAAATTTGTACAACGGAGTTCGGGTTAATCAGTCATTCACTCAGCTGTACGAATTAAAGGCAGAATTTACGATGAAAAAGCAACCAGTCCGAATTAAGTTAGGGATGATGAGTAGTACCAGAAAGAAGTAAAAACCATGATAAACGGCCTAGAACCCAACAATTGGGACCCCTTTCTTTCCCCTTGATCTCGGCATTGATGGGCCTCCCATCGCTGTGCCCTCTTCAACATAATCTCTCTCTGCTATCTAATCACTCGTTGCGTATAGAGCTGTGGCGAGTGGCTAGGAAGACGGTGGGCGGAGATCGTCGGACCCGCCAAGATTGAGCCATGGTAGCTCTCCGACGTCAAATCTTCCGCTGCCGATTGTGTGTCTGTCCGCACTCCCAAGAGGTCCGCCGGTCTCCCCACCAGGCGATTTCTCCCTGACTCGACCTTCGTTCTTTCCGTGGAGTCCTCCCTTAATTTTAATCCTTTCAGACAGGTTTGGTACCGGTCAAGAAAACAGGATGAGCACAATTATTCTTTTAAGAGTTTATTCGCTCATCAATTCATTTGGGATTCGTCAAGGAATCAATTCTATTCAAATTGGCAAAGACAGTTGAATGAGTGCTGTCTTATGGAATGACTCCAGAAAAAAAGGAAAACCTAATCACCATGTAAGTCGGTTTGATGTCTGCATTGGATCAATTTTCAATCACCAGGTAAGTGTAATATCAACGACTATATAGTAGGATTCCGTGCACGCATTTGTTTCCAACATATAGAATATGTCGTTCTGTTTTGAAAGATTCAACAAACATAAATTGCTGTATGCAAAATGGGATGCACATTCAAATGAATTAAAGTTTTGAGCCTGATTCAAATGTGTGGCGCATCTCAGTGAGATTGATGAACAATGAACATTGCATCGGCATAATATGGTTAGATTTTGAAAATATCCATAATCAGTGATGGCAAAAAAACTGAATACACTTTCTTTGCGAAATCTTCCAATGCTGTTCAACTTATTAGGTTGTAGGGTAGGTTTTGGATAATATAGGAGCTTAGATTTTTTTTTCTCATTTCTTCCTTGACCCTCTAATAAAATTCTACAAGCTTGATATTTTCAGAAAACCAACCTTAACAATTTCTTGACTCGGTTTGAGCATCACAGCCTCGACCATCTTCAAATTTGTTTTCTCTAGTGAACTGAGCAAAGCGCCAACCAACGAGCGACTGAGAACATTATGTGAAGTGTAGACGAATACCTGAAAGGAAATTTTCAAAACTTGATATGGTAAGGATTTTGACTTGTTTTTGATTATTAACTGCTGTTTTCGGCCGCAGTTCGCCTTGGAAATGTTTCACAAGAGTGCTGGGTTATGAACAAAACTTTGCCCCAGACGGGACTCGAACCCTCACCTTCTGCTGTCCGGGCAAGTACGCTGCCAGTTACGCTATCGGGGCACCATTTCATTCCAACGTAGCTTTTCATGGTATACGTACTACAGCTTTCAGCACTCACATGTATAACATGGTAGGGATTATCGATTTTTCATTTTCTTGGTAGCACGCCCCAGAATCATAATGGTGCTGTTAATGGTGACGAAAATAAAAACATTGGGAAAAAGGTGCGACGGCAGTTAGGAAGAAGGACAGAAAATTGTCGAAAACGCTAAAGTTAAGGAATTACTCTCTTTTGAGCTAAGGCAATGAGAGAGTGAGCACGTGGGAGAGGGGACAGACGGGAGAGCACAGCGGATGAGAGAGCGCAGACACAACCATGCTACAGAAGAGGAAAAATGGAAGCGACTGAAGTGTGTGTCTCTCTCCCGTTACTATAAGAACGTTGACATCGTAGACACAACAAGTCTGTGAAGAGGCACAACAAGACCCGAACATATTGAAGCAACGATAGGCCCCGCTCACCCGACTATCGCCCGCCCACTTGATGAACGGATATTACAGGAAATCAATAAGTAAGAAAAAGCTTTCTCCCTGATGTCAGTGAATCATTTTCACTTACCGTGTCACGATAGTCTCGAATGAAAATTTCGTTCTTGTCGTCCACTTGGTTGGTTCGGCATCCACAAAGTGATCGAAGCATTTGATGACTGACTGGTTGTTCTCTAGTTACCATTCACTACAAGAACATGGAAACGCTACTCTTCTATTTATGTCATTGAAAACGAGGCTAATGAGGTGGTTTTCAGTCAGCTGACTGACAATGAATAAGTCGATAATGAGAAAGAATACATCCAAACAAAGAAGAACGAATAAGTCACGTAGGAGTAGGAATTTTGCCCCAGAAAAGGGATGGGTGTCTCAAAAAATTAACAGATAAATGAGATGAATGATAATATTTAATTCAGACGGTACTCAAGATGGACATTACCATCAGGCAAAGGAGATGCAGTGGTAAGGGACATTGCTTACTATCACGCGCACAGTCAAGGGATCGATTCCCGGGCCTTGTGCCGCACAGGCCTTGAATTCTGGATCAACTGTTCATCTGGCCGATTTAAACGGATCGGTCTTTGCGAGTGGGGAGAAAAGGAGGAATAGGATTTTTCTGGGGAAGTTGCCAATTTCTCAAAATTAGCGATGTTTAGAAATTCGGAACATTTAGGTAGTTTCGTGACAACAACTATGAATCCTCCTTCGCTTGAGGGTCACGAATTTGGAGCCAGAGCAGGCAGTGCGCCACGTGCCAGAGTAAAATACTGTAGGATGGGGTGTAGGGCCCGCAAGTTATAGCTTAGGCAGGCCGAATCCTATTCAAGCACTGCAACGATTTTGTATGGGAGTGGAATCCGCGGCGTATGAAAGGGATTGACTAACGCGAATGCTTCATACTTTCATGCTCTAATGGCACGGGTAGCGGCTAGATCCTTAAAGAAGTTCAGCTCACTATCAAAACCCCTGCGCTCAAGAGGACATTGAAGCGGTGAGCCAATTACAGCCCTTGGGACTAAGCCTTAAAGAGGGTAACTGATTCTGGGGGAGCATGTAAGCAATTTTTGTTGGCCCTGGCGTTTCTACCCTCTTCAGGGCTTAGCCATAGTATCACCTACCATCGCCTTTGTTTGAATGTCCCGTCGAGGCCGTGAGCGTCAGAGGGTACCGTGGCGCTCGAAACTGCGCGACAAGGGAGCTAATGCCTTTGTTTGACTGCTGCGACCAATGCCGTTCTTATCGATCGCATATCCTTAGTTTCTGCACTCTCTCGCTTTTTCCCTCTCCTTGCAGTGTCTCACCAGCTGATGTCAGTAGCGACCTTCTCACATTGAGAGGAGAACTGAGAGCTGAAATAAACTTGAGATCAAGTACCGTCACTTGATAGGAACATCCACAGAATTCCGGTAAAGGGCAATGAATCGGCATATGAGCATGTGGTCTCAAAATCATGTCACAAAAAGCAAGAGAAAATTATAGAACTCTAACTTTGAATTATAGAACTCCAAATTTACTGTCTCAGGTGTGGAGAGGTATGGCGTGGGTTACGGACGGCATAGAAGACGGAGAAGAGGACGGTCGTCTGATAAGGTGGAACAGGGAATTGATTCAGACGGTAGTATGGCGGTGAAACGGCTCTCCATCATTCCTGAGGCCAGTTCGCATGTCAGAGAAACGGATATTCAAGCTGAAATCAGCGATGAAATCAACTCCAATTAACTTACACCGATTTGATAGGTTGTTTTCGATGCACACCACGCCCCCAGTGGGCGTGGTGTGCATCGAAATCAGCCATACCGATGACCGTGATTTTAAGATCTACCACAAAACAGCCTCGAAACTGGGCAAAAAAAGTGGGTACAGGTGTGCATTGATAAGTCAGAGTAAGTTAGGGAGTCCCGCCTCCAGTGGGCGGGACCTTCTCCAGAAAAGTGGTGCTTTATGAAAACTCATAACTACTCGGTTTAGAGAAATTCTACAGAGCAGGGAAAGAATTTATGAAAAGAAGGAGTGCCCAAGGTATTTTCAGCACGCATGACGGGAGTGGGGGTCCGCCCACAGTGGGTGGAGCGTGCCCTGAAGTGGACAACGTTTCCTACACGTCTTCATAATTCGGTTCTGGAAAGCCTCGGAAAGCGGGAGAAAGGTGGTTAGAGGTCAGAATAGGAGGGGAGGCTAAATATCAATGGCGGGCGTGGTGCTCACAAAAGTGGGCTGAGTCTGCGACCAAACTCATGTCGCAGTTCCGAGAACTCCCAGAACCGGGAAAAAGGCTGTAGACTTTGGTTACGGACTCACTTTTGGCTCACTGAGTTGAATTTCTCCCCCCCCCCCCCCCAAACGCCAAACCACATGAGCGCCGAAGATGATATATAGACTACTTGTACCGGAAATATGTAAATCCATGTAAATCCACATAGACTATTAAGATAGTAAATTGGAAACGCCAAGAATGAAAACTCCCTTAAACAGGTAGCCATAAAAAATACTTCATGGCTACGAAAAGCTTTGCAATCAGTTCTAATTGATGGTGTTCATGACATTCGAGGATCCCGTTTTCTTGGCTCTATGGTGCGCAACAAGAGTGCTAGAGCCTTGCAAAGACCGCTTCCATTTTTTTCTCGTCTTCAGTACGCCACTGTCTGCGCGCTTTCACCACTGTGCTCTCTCACTTGTCCACTCTCCTCTATGTTCAGTCTCTTGCTGCATTAGCATGGTAGTGAGGAAAATTAAAACAGAATTAATAAACAATCTAACATTTTTGGAAATGTGAGAAGGAGTATTTTCGTAGGATTGAAGGTGGATGCAACGATTCCCTCCCTAATCACTGCTCGACGGATAATTGGACGATGGAAAATAGTCTTATTTGAAATGAGCAAAAAAAAAGTTCCAGGAACGATGTTTGCAATGGATGTATTTTAAGATCTTCCTCACGTACGGCGTGCCTAGAATGAGTTACTTTTTTGGCACCTTAAAGGTAAGGTCCGGCTCAGCCTCACTGAGTATTCTCTTCCGCAAATGGAGAAGAGCGGTGCATGCAGAGTCCATATTTTTATCCAACGCAATTGTGAAACCAGAACAAGCACCGAACGAATTTCCTCGTGCAGCAATTCATCTGTGAAAGTACAGATCTTGGTTCAGGAAATCACCATCGTCACACCGACGTGGTTAGTTTGGTTGTTCAATGAGTGTATGTGGGCCAAATTGTGTTCGTTTCCTTTTCTTGTGCGTTGTTCACGTACAGGAAATGAGCTATAAATACACCCGGAGCGGAAACCGGTCCACGCTTACTTGCCTGTTTTGGCAATTAGAGAGCGGATGTGTAGAGAAAAAATAGAAACGGATCTAAAAATAACTAAAAAGGACAGAGTTAAATGGGTCAACAAACTTGCTGACGAGTGGGAAGCTCCGCCCCTTTCAGATCGGACTGGAAAGCGCGCCTTGAAGCACTCCCACCAAGATGTTTCCGGGTTTTAGAAACAACCAGAAAGGACAGGTTCGAAGAGTTGGAGAGCAAAATCTCTACACGCTGATTCTATATGATTTGTGGAGGTAGAGGTGTCAAATGGTACGTCTGTGAAAAAAAAACAGCCAAATGGATTAAACATCTGGGAGGAGCACCCTCTTCTCCCCCGTTGATCTGAAATTTAGACGAGTTGATCTTAGCTACTGGCGCTTCGATGCTGTTGCAACAAACTGTCTCTTGTAGTGTGACTGTTAGTAATAGTAAGTTTGTTAAATTTGTTCTGACGAGGTTGTTTGGTGGAACATTTATTTCAATGGCCTAACGTTTCGACTGAATCGTCGTCTTCAGAGGCCGACGGTCCACCCTTCAAGCTGAGAGGTCCGCTGCCACATAAGAGCGTTAGGTATTTGTGAACTTATTTCTCTCACGTATAGAGATTCTGTTGTCGGCCTCTAAAAAAGACGATTCAGTCGAAACGTTAGGCCATGGAAATAAATATATCACAAAACAACCTCGCAAGGCACAAGAATTTTAGCAAAATTACAACTGACATGCCGAGGTTACAAGAGAGAAGTTGGAGGATACTGTTAGTAGTGATCTCACATGCTATCGTTATATCAATATGTCATAGCAGAGGAATTAGTGGGATCGAATTTCAGGCTTAGGCGGCATTACAAGATGAGGCAAAATTACTGGTGCACCAATATTTCGTTCGCATTTAGGCAATAACATTCAGTAATCAATTTCAACCATAAATATTATTTGTATGAAGGTTGGCCATTCAGAACATATGAACGGTTTTCAAAATGATCTCTTCTAGCCTTCATACAGTTCCTCAGTCCTTCTTCAAGCTCATCGCATGCGGCACGCAGGTATTTTCCATCCATTCCCTGCCAAGATTACAGAATCGCCGATATGAGAGGGTTCAAATTTGAGCATATGATAAAGCAGACTTTCCTCTCCAAATTAGCCCATACCTAAAATTATGACGGCCTAATCCGTGGGGCTGGTGAGCCATTCGTCGAAAATGATGAAGTCAGGGATCTGCTCGGCGCGCTGTTCCTGGACCACTCTCGGTCAGTATCCGACGCAAAGCCTGCGCTGAATTCACAGACAGGCGTTTGCATAGTGCTTTCTTGGAGTTTGATGGTTGGTACTCGCAAAGCGAAAAGCCAAACTGCTTCGAAATCAGTGCATTCTGGTAGCAGTGTGTTCAAGCAACATATCATGAAAGAATGGAACGGGAATGTCCACCACAAGAATATTATAAAGTCTAAAACCTAAGGTGCACCAGTAATTTTGCCCCACCCTCACGCAACACGTTAAAGGCAAGATTCGGGATTGAGCTAATGTGGTAATCTTCATTCGAATTTTAAAGTAGTGATGGAAGATGGTGTGCATGTGTAAAAAAGGAAGAAAATGGTGTCTGGTTTGGTGGAGTCCGTAAGAAGTCCTTGCGCCTACCGTCTTAGGGACGCGTTTCGAAGTGCAAATATGGCGCGACCACTGCAGTGGCGGACCACACACCTCTGTCTAGGTCTAGGTGAAGCTAAGCCCGGACCTTGCCTTTAAGGTACGGTGTGCCTAGATCAAGTTACGTTTTGTGGCATCTCAAACAAAAGGTCCGGCTCAGCCTCACTGAAGTATTCGTTTCCGTTGATGGATATATGGCCCCACTGCACATGTAGCACCACCTTCGCACATCAGAGCGCGTCAAAGTCGCTTGGCGTTAAAGACTGCAATCAAAGCCCACTAAAGGGAACCAGATCCCGCCCACCTTTTGTTGTCTTATCCGCTTCGCGACGCGGTTTGCTGTGCTCCCTCTACCCTAACCCTTTCACCCTCTCCGCTGTTCACATTATCTCCCATCTCGCCTGGGGCCGGGTGCAACAAGCCCCGAACAGGGGATGGGTCCCCAAAACCCTGCATCTCTGAACTCTTCCACCATTCTTAACCACGAGAGTTGCTTGATTGCTTCATCGAAGAGAGTGAGACGCAGAGTTTAGGGGACCCATCTCCTCGTTGGGGCTTGCTGCACCTGGCCCCTGAACTTAAACTTCTCCGCAGCTTAGAGCAAGACGGCTCGTTTTTCACGTATCCATTTTTTCGCGTATCCTCTTTTCTCACTTGCACTCCAATTCGCATCTCTACTTTCATATTTATGTAGGCTTACCACATCAATTCAATCCTGCCCCTCGCCTTCAAAACTTTTCGGTACCCGACAAGAAGCCCGTCGCACGGCGAGAAGAAAAGACGCAAACGGGTCAGAGGAAGAGTCGCAGCGCTTGCTGTTTGATGTGGACGTGGTATAGCACATTCTGTTTAACTTGGCCAAATCTGTAAATCACGCTGCGACTCGTACGCTGACTCGTCTGCATCTCCGTCTTCTTGCCGCGCGGGAGGGCTTCCTGTCCGGTGACCAGACTGGTGAGGACGCTTCCTGCCACGAAGGCCCCATATGTAGTCCATCCCTTTCCTCTCTACTACCCATTTTTGTCTTCTATGAATTTCATTGTGAGTTTTACTTTTAAGCAAAAACGACGATGACGAAATACCTTGTTCGACAGAAACGGACCCCGAACGTCACAAAATTGCGTTGATTATGCACAGCAACCGCTCATTCATCATTCCATATGTGTTTATTACGTTGCAAAATGCAAACGTATGAGAAAGGCATAACAAACATTGTAGCCATAACAAACCAACGAATCAACAAGTAATTTAGTGACGCTACTATCAACCACGATCAATGAGTGTGAAACGAACAGATAGGAGACAGATGTTGTAGATGGAGACAGACAGAAATAGATATTGAGGCGCCCAGGGGAGGGGGACAAAAAAAGGGCACTTTGCCCATGTCGATTGCAGCGATTTCCCATCGTTGAGATTGCCGTCGTTGTCGGAAGTTCCTCAGCAAAATACTCCACATGTGTCCCCCTACAATTGGACGTGAGCCCTCCTTCACTACTCTCACCGTCTCCAGAATACGACGTCATCTGCCATCGTCGCCGAGCTCAGGGAGCCCTACCCTAATTGCTTCAGAATGAGAATGCTCCTTTGGTAGGATAAATCGATTCAATTTAGGATAACTCCCTGGATACATGCTCTGACTATGCAACCCTCCCCCCCCCTAGAAACACGCTTTTCAAGAAACGTCGTAATGGTACACCATCCGCCGATTACCCCACCGAGCTCGACAAGGTCGCCATGTTTTTGGGCAAATTTTTCTTATATAACCCAGCATAGTAAAAGAGGGCTGGCTGGAAATGTGCAAAACTAACTTCCATCCACAGAAAAATCATTCCCGTGTGAGGAACTCCAACCGCTCGCAAACACAGGAATCCCTCTGAGGTTGTCTATCAATTTCTAATCAGAGCTAAAGGAAGAGATAAAAGTAATGCCTACGTGCAACATGGTACTTCATATGCAGCACATACCTGGAAAGGAGGGGGGGGGGGGGGTGGAAAAGCCCATTACATAACAACATAT
>KZ345037.1:230165-247089 GCA_002352805.1 Teladorsagia circumcincta
GCATGTTTCTGGAGTATTTACGTGATAATTGGTATAGAGGTCCATTTAGGAGCATGTGGAACAAATGGAACGTACTGGAGTTGCGCACTACCAATATCGCGGAATCATACCACAGGTGCTTAACTGAAGTTGCATTGCCTCACTCACTTCTGCTTTTATTAACACGTTTCAGGGAGCTAGGTAGGCGATTCAGGGAAAAATACCCTCGCATGAGCGATCTACTCTTTGCTTTGCGAGGGTATGTGACTACTGCGAGGGGTGATCTTCTTAACATCGAAAGAGTAGGTTTTGAAGGTTTCAAGTGTGTCCTCGTGAATTCCACAATGAATACATCAGTTGCAGAGAAGAGAGGAGAAGCGTCTGAACAAAAAGGATATCCTCCGTCGCCGTCGAATCGAGAGGGAAATGTCCCGATTTGCGACAATCCTGGAGCAAAGCGGAAATCTCCCATCTGAGGAAGAAATTACGGAATTCTGCCGGAGGATGTCTCGTTTCGTCACGGAAAAGGTCGTCTGACAGGTACAGTGAAATAGTGGCGCAAGAAGTGAAATGAATAAAGCCTACATCTAGGATCAACCGGCGAACCAGTGCCCCATTCTTCTCGATTTATCTCCACTTCTAGTTCAGCCTTATTCCTTTCGTACTTTTGCACTATACGGCTAGATATTTCGTAATCATAGTACGCGATGACGAATATTGCTATCTGACTAGACTAAGACTATCTGCAATTTTGACAACTTTCTACCTGTGTGTTCGTTTTCCTTTTGGTAAAGCTTAGTGAATGTTCTTCTGATAGAACAGCTGGTAGGGATGTAAATCTAGCCAGCTATTTTATCAGAAGAACCTTCATCTAAGGTAATAGTCAAACTAAGCCTGAAGACAAAGCACGAAAGTAATAAGTCTGAACTAGGCTGAAGATGAGATGCGAGAAGTTCCAGTGCGATAAACGAAGTGCATTCAAGGAGAAAGGATAAGTTTTTAAATTTATAACTCTTCATCCTGCCTTATATTTTAGCGTTCATTTCATAAAATGTTTCTTCCTAGTTTCCCAGTCATCATCATGACAGCTTGTGCTACCTCCTACCACTCCATCTTTCTGTGACACGGTACATGCAGCTGTAAGTTTGTAAGTACTACTTGGCTCCAATCGGAAGCTGCTCCTCTTTGAATATCATGCACGCTTTTTGCAGGTATCGTCGCTCGTACCAACGCGCCAGATCGCCACTTTCCGGCTACTCATTGAACTCACGTGTATGCAGATGCATTGAGTCGCATATGGATACCCGTCGTGATTCCTGAGGCGCCAAAATTCCAGCGTTTTCCCCTTCCTTACGTCCATTCCATTTCTAGAAAGGTTCCACTCTCACACAACCACGATGCAAGTTCCATAAATAAGACTCCTCCCAACAGCAGTTGACCCTGTGCAGGATGCACGATCCCCCCCCACTGCTTGCTACTTTTGCTGGGACTTACAATAATACAAGTTATATACAGAAGAAGTAATAATATTAAAGTAAGTTCATTAAGACATCAGCAGTATTAAACAATACGGTCGAATTTCGGCTTGCGGATTAATGCACAACAGTGTGACTGCCAAAGAGATAAAAGGAACAACGCAGGAATGACTGCCGAAAAGACACAAAAGGAAACGGAACAGTGTGGCTGTCAAAAAGAGATACAAGGAAAAAAGCAGCAAAAAGATCGTTGCAGTTTTCACAAAAAAAAAACAGAATTTGCAAGACAATCAAAGAGACATATATACAAAAGCATTTTCAGAAGTCATCTCACAAGGTGCTAGAAGTCGTAACATGGTGATGTTGTCCGCTACCAGAAATTACCTTCAAGCCAGAGCTTCTCTGTCGATCCTCGCTGGACGCCTAAAAGACAATGATGGCACGCAAAAACATCCGTCGAAAACTTCCAGAGATATTCGAAAATGAAAAAGTAAGATGGCACTAAAAGGGTTTCTAAAGCGAGCGATAACCACTCTCCGTAATGATGACTCTGTCTAGAAACTCTAGCTCTATGCACAGTGCACAAGGTCTTAACAAGTCCAACGGTGCGACCACGCAAAGAAGAAACATTCGCTTACAAATGCGATTGCATGTGTGAGCAAATGTTTCTTCTTGAAGGAAAACACACGATGTCAAGATCCTAGAATCGGAAGTTTCAACTTTATGAGAAAAAAAGGAAGGTATAAAAAGAGAAGGTATGGCGCGAGAAAGCTTTTTCGGTGCAGAAACCTCGGGTCCACTCTTGAGCAGTGGTGGACCCGGGGTTCCTGCTGCGAAAAAGTTTCGCGCGCGAAGAGCGCAAAAGTCGCTTTCTGTCCTACTAAACTAAACGCAAGGGAGACCTCAACCTAAGACTCAAAGAAAGGACGACCAGCACTGACATCTTTTTATCTGTCCAAATGTCTATGTAAATACCACCCCAAATAGCATTAGATTGGACATCACATCAGCAAAAGTTTGACTTTGGGCAAATGTCTAACAAATTTGCTTTGATTGACTGCTGTCAGCGTCCCCTCCCTCCCCACCCCATTCATTTCCTTCGGAAATTTTACAACAAACAGAGAACTGCCGCTGCCGGATTCCCTGTGCTTCACTCGCCTGGGTATCTACACATATCAAATACACAACTTACCTTCTTGTGTTACCACATCGCTAGAACTTTTCGTCCGATGATCTCCGCAATCTTCATCAGCGTTTTGACATTCTGTGATTTTTCGTCGATGCTTGGCAGAAAACTTTCACTACCTCATTTCGTTGACGACTGAAATAATTAGATTGTAAATAGGAAATAAAATGACACAACGATGTTCCAATCGGCTTACAATGATCACCACTCCTACTCCGATTCCCTTCCTAAGAGAAAGTATGATGGTTAAGGTCTTGAATTTTACACGCCCTAATTACTGATCCTGAATGAGTGTGTTAAAATCTGGGAGAAATTCGCAGTGATCAGGACTTCAACAAGTTTGTGATTTTACGTGATAGGAGATTTGAAAAGTACAAGGAAACCGTATAAATCTGGGCTAGTACAACAAAGAGTTAGCATCCGCAAAAATTCAAAATGATGTTATGCCATGGGAACAGGAAACGAACCTAGATAATAAAGCGAAAAATAGAAAACACGAAACCGCTTTCGGTAAACCAAACCAAATCAAAGACAAATTTGACCTTATAGGATCATCCTTGACAAGACTAACCAAAAACTTGAATATACCTGATCATTTGTTTCGACGGCTTTAGCATCAGTACTTCCACCCGAATCCAATCGTTGGAACAAAGAAAATTTCACTAAAATATACAATATTAGGTGTTTTTTGAACGGAGTAAAGGAGGAAAATATCTTCCATGAACTTGGGAATAGAACTCGTGCGACGCACCTGGCTCCTCCTGCACAGGATCATCAGGAACCTGTTGCTGATCACTCGCAGGTGGAAGGGACCCTATATCACCAGCGAAATCCTGGAGAAAAATCAATGAATCGTTCGAATGTGAAAAGCAAAATCAATCGGAAAACAAAATAAAAGCGAAAACATAGATTTTACAGATATGCTCGGTTATAAACAAAACTTTGACTTCAGAAAGAGAAAGAAAGAGGTTGCCTTCAGAAACTATTATTTCTACATTTGTCCCCATGCCTGCATCACCAAACAGTAGCACTAGTGTTCTAGCAAAAAAATACCCCGTGAAAAGGAAATGTGCTTAAAACATCGCAAAGAACATAAAAAACACTGACTCCGCAATCAAAATTAGCAAGAAGGAGCAGAACAGGACTGGAGCACGTCATTTATTGGCAAGTTGCCAGGCTAAGCTACTTGCAATTAAAGGACGCAGGATACGGTGGCTGTCGTTCCCGCATCGCGGCGGAGTTCGCCGCGCAAATTGCCGCGCGCACCTCCGGACGAGCCAAAAGTCCGTCGCCCGCGTGAATAGCGGTCGAGAAAATCCTCGACCATGGCTCTATACTGTGCTAGAGTAGAGCCCAGAATGTACGCATGCGCGGAGAGCACGAACGGCTCGAGTGTGGCGAGTGTGAATGTCAGCGCGGGAGTACGAAATTGATCAGGCGAAAATCCTCGAAAAGCCGTTGAGGAGTCCTCGAGCGATATTTCGCCTGCGGGGGAGGGGGGAATATCGTCACGACCTACTACCACCACCATCGGCCTTTGGGGACGCGTCCCTCTCCTATGAACATCCCCCACTCCCGACCACCCACCCATCATTTCTATTCCCGTGGTATTTCACTCTGACCATTAGACCAGTAGACATGAGTCGGCACTCAAACTCCTTTTTTCTACAAAATGGCCCTCAATCAGAGCGGAAGCTGGGAGGGGATGGAGGGGCGAAGGGTGAAGAAAATAATATGTATGCTTCAAAAATGGCAGATCCCCTAAACTTTGCTATTCCATGCCTCTAACGGGAAGTTTTCACCAAAAGCACCGAAAACTTGTCTACACGACCCTTTTCCGCATCAGCGCCCCTCCAAATTTCACAAATACAACTCACCTTCTGACCGTCTGACCTTCCAACCCCGAATCTAACCCCCGAAAGAAACTGCGCAACGAACGGTTGACCCTGAGTACGATCCCTCCCGATTCGTAGAACGGCTAGACGCACGATCGACTGATTCCCCAGTGACCCCCTCTATTTGAAGGCTAATCTCTACTTCTAACACTTCAAATAGAAAAAACGGGTTTGTTGGTAGGATGTGCCAGAGGTCATTTTCTCTCGACTGAACATTCTAAGTACCACTATTCGCATGAATATCCATGCATTCCGCAAATTCCGTACAATAATTGAACCAGAATTCCACGATAAGAACGAGGTCGAAGAAGAGGAAACCTAACAAGTGGGAAACAGGTGTGCCTCCTGAGGTTGGGGACCAACACGCAATTTGCAACGAAAGATATGTATGCCCCGGCGATCTAGCATGGCCTTCCCGCGTCCCATTTAGCCCGAAACGCCCACCTCTCGCATCTTATCGCATCTGAGTCTCAAGCCCTTCAGCAGATATAGCGATAGCAAGCAGTGATAACATAAGCGATAGCACTGATGAGAGCCTCATCACTGCAAAAATCAAGAGCCCTTTCTGAATTCCAGGCCATTTTTCTTGGTTTTGCTCCTTTCGTGCATCACTGACCACCTTCAACAATAAGTTAGTTTCCAATGGACTGCCTCTTTATCGTGAAATCCGCCTTTGAATCCCGTACAACACTAAGAATCTGGGAAACTATACAATATTTATTATGTACCCAGTACTGTATTTCATAGGTTGAACGAGTCTACATTTAGTAGTTAAAATGACGTAAAGTCATTGACGTGAAATCAGTGCTGATCGATCGCCTTATGGAACGGAATATTTTGTGTGTTGACGCGGAACGCCTATAAGGCCGATGTCAGACTTTGAGAATCGCGCGATTCGCTAAGTTTGACACAGTTACTAGCGATTCGCAAAGTTTGACATCAGCTTGAAAAGGTCACATACCGCGCCTAGTTGATTCATCAGAAATTTCCTACCACTCCAAGGAGAAGAAAACAACTAGGTGGTTCAATTCGATGTAGCTCGTCGAAGTCTGGTGTCATCAAGTTCGCCGAAGACTTCGTCGAATATTTGAGGACCTCAACGAGTAGACGCAGCAAAATCGTCGTTCTTGTGCTTCACGGATGAATGCAGAGAGACAATGTAGATTGCTCAGAGATCAGTCGCTAGTAGCTTGATTCACCATTTACGGACCTGCTTACATACCGTTCGTAGGGATCCTCACAGAACCGACGAGGACATCGCCACGCCCCTTCTCCTCGCCGCGCCAGCGATGAGTCAGTCGGATGGGCGGAGCCACAAGAGTGACGCAGAGGAGGAGACGCTCTAGAAGTCTCTAGAAGCCCGCGGTGGCTATATAAGCAGCCGGCTTGGCTTCCACCTGACAACACCTGCAGCTGGCAGTTTCGATCCTTTTGTAGTATTTTGTTCATTGAGCGTGCTCTATCAGCAATATATTTAGATCTCTCTCGTTTGAAAGCTTGCTTTCCTTGTATGGTTCTCAAACCGCCTTCCATATCACCGTGAACGCTACTGCTGTTGCTCTTTTGGTTAATTCTTTTATTTTTCTTCTTAGCGACAGTATTCCATTGATTTCGGAAGTTATACAACAGTAGTTTGGTCGCAAACTTTCCTCCTCATTGTTCGGTTTCGGCAGATAAATAATTGGTAGTATTTCGCAATTCTGGCATTCAATCAACCGCAGTGTTGTTCTAGACGTTCAGATCAGGGGCTCTATGCTACCCTTCCTTCGGGAGGACGCGTCCCCCTCCCTCCTTCCTATCCCCTCAGGGCGATGTCGGACTGCGAATTGCTGGGTACGAGCGTGCGCCAGCGAATCGAACGTTGCACCAGCCAATCGAACTTTACACAAGCTAATCCAACTGTGTACCAGCGAGTCGAAGTATGTACCAGCGACTCAATAATGGCGGGACCCAACGTTTAAAGGAAGCCCCGCCACTTTCAAAATCCATAGTGGCGGATTTACTTTGAACGTTGGGTCCCGCCACTAATGAGTCGCTGGCTCATAGTTTGACTCGCTGGTACACAGTGGACAATGGTGCAGAGTTCGATTCGCTGGCGCAAGGCGCGTATCCAGCGATTCGCTATCAAATCACTCGATTCGCAAAGTCTGACATCGCCCTCAGTCTGGATGAGGAGGAGATAGGATTTCATCGTGGTACACCATCATCGAACGGTTTACGCTTGATGGACCCTTTTTTGTTGGAGCACTATTCCATGAATGGTTCCCTTGCTTTCTGTTGGGACGGTGGGAACGCAGATTTCACGGATTACTTTGAAATTCCTTTATTGGTCCTGCCGCGATTGGCCGACGTCAGACTTTGCGATTGGAGCGATTTGGTCATTATGGCAGTAATGCCAATCGCGCGATGGGCGCCATCGGTCCCGTTGTGCGGGTATTGCAGGATCGATCGGTCGCTACAAAGTGCGAGCGAGAGGAGATTTACGCAAGCGGTGCCGTGTTATCGATGGTCGGAGAGGTAAATCTCCCGTCGCTTGCTGTTACTGCCTCGTAATTGTGCAACTTTGTGGCGTTGCTTTTGTGATTTCTGCATGTCAACACTTTCTCTACTAGCAGGTCAATGGCGTTTATACACTGATGAAAGGAAGCACCTTTGGTATCTGGAGTCCAGTGCTCGATTTCTTTGAAGTTCCTTGTTGACGATTCTTCCTTTCATCAGTGCTTACACGCCAGTGACCTGCAAGTAGAGAAAGTGTGACACGTAGAAATCACAAAAGCAACGCCACAAGGTTGCACAATTACGAGGCAATAACAGCGAGCGACGGGAGATTTACCCCTCCGACCATCGATAACAGGCACCGCTTGGGTGAATCTCCCGTCGCTCGCACTTTGTAGCGACCGATCGATCCTGCAATACCCGCACAACGGGACCGATGGCGCCCATCGCGCGATTCGCGCGATGATCGTGCGATTGGCATTACTCCGATAATGACCAAATCGCTCCAATCGCAAAGTCTGACATCGGCCATTGGCTAAAGCACAGATCATCAGAGAATATAGCCGGCCGCAGCTACTAACTGTGCCAAACAGGAGATACTTGGACCGGGAAATGAGGTTTATTCAAAGGGGGGTGTGGTGGGTGCGTGAGCCGAGAGAGTGCAGGCTTGAGCACAAATCGTGGCGGTTCAAGGGAGCAAGTTCAAGTGCTCCGTAAGCGAGCAAGGTATGGCCGATCCTATGACGCAACCTTGTCTTTCGGTTATAGACAAGCATGCGAGGAGACGGAGGCGTTCTTTTGTGGTAAGGGTAGTATACTGCCGTTACCGTTCTTTTACCCACCATATCCTTCTTACCATGGTGGAAATTTGTTGGTCTCCTCAGAATCTGTAGTGGGAGGGAGGGAACACTGGCGAAATTTGCTGGTCTCCACACAATCTGTAATGGGAGGAGGGAAGACTGTGGCAGCAAGGGTCCCCTTTAGGACAGAACACGGCGGCATATCGTTCGAAGGTTACGCGTGAGGATCCACTGCCGAGAGAATCCTACGGTGCGTTCAGGGCAGAGTGGGTAACGATCAAGGAATTGTTCGACCATAGCTCTGCTGTGCGAGAGTGGTGTCCAGAGTTAATGTCAGCGCGGACGGTGCAGATGGCTCGCTGGTGGCTGTCCGCGCGGGAGAGCGTGAAAGAAGAAGCGAAAATCTTCCATGAGCCGTTGCTGTTCTTCGAGCGATTTTCACCATGGTTTAGGGAATGCGGTACCGGTTTCTGCTCGGTAGCGCCCGATCTCAAGGGAATGGCCGATGTCAGTTTTCGCGACGGGCCCTGTTTTGCACAAGTTTCGGGAGCGATGCGTCGCTCAAACGACGCGTCGCTCTGGCGATCCGCCGCTCCAAAATGCGAACGACGCGAGATTTACCCAAGCGGCGCCGAGTAATCGATGGTCGGCGCGGGTAAATATCGCGTCGCTCGCATTTTGGAGCGACGGATCGCCGGAGCGACGCATCGCATCGCCCGAAACTTTTGCAAAACAGGGCCCGTCGCAAAGTCTGACATCGGCCAATGGTACCTTTCAGTGCAGAACGAAAGTAGGTGGTATTGGTGGGATGTAGCTGATGAGGCAGGGGTATGCGAGCCAATTTGCTTCAAGTGCTAGATGTGCGAGGTTACAGCCCTTCGGTGAGAGTGTTCGCAGGAACACAAAATAGGTGTCACCGGCTGCCGAAACGTTGAACTCTACGATTAAATGGGCCGCCAGGGCTGCACACTGGCAAAAGCCTAAGTTCGGACTCAGGTCCGGGTTTATGCTTGGGTATTGAATCACTAGGTCTTATCGCTGCTATTTTGGGTATGTATGTGGTTACGTGATAGATATAGATCTTGTGGCTCGAATTTCGCGCCTTTTGCATTGAGCGTAAAATCTGACCATGAGTTACACGTTGAATCATACAAGAGGCGCGACATCGCTTTAGCTTCGTTCTACATACCTTTCTAATGGTCAAAATTAGGCTTAGGTTTACAGTTAGCGAATCAGTGGTGAGCTGATTAAAGGCAATCCGAAATAGTACTCCACTGTCTGCCTTCCCAAACAACCACTTTTCTCACCGAAATGATCATAGAAGGATAAGAACTGGTGGATATATTCATGCTGTCTTGAGCTTGTCGTCCTTTGATAAGCAAGTTTTTGGACTTCTTGACGGGCTTGGCCCAATAAGGGGAGGAGGGGGGGGCGGGTATTTGGTGTAACATTTCGTGAATAATACAGTAGTTTTAACTTTCGCTGAGAGAAAACTTGTAGACCATCCGAATGCCCCGCTACCTCTCATGAGAGTGTGTTCGCTATGACAGAAGGCGACCTTCCCGCTTTCCACGAGAGAGTGGCGCATGGTTCCCGCTCCCGAAAAAATAACTGCGCGAAAAGCAGAAAAGTCGCCTTTCGTCCCAGCGAACCACATCTCATTGGAGTAGACCCAATAACACCTCTGCTCCATTTCATTCAGCTCCGGTTTCTGTAGCGTAGTAGTGTCTATGTTTTTCTATTGTTCAACTCATTGGATCACTCACACAATTGCTAGGTGTTCAATTTTTCCTAAACCTGAGAATTTTTCTTGGAGTAGTTTGATTCAGCAAGCTGGAAATTTTCGTGTAAGGATGCGGGTTCGGTTATGATCGTCAAGTTTGGCTTGCTGTAGGGTTAGTGTAACAAGTTCTGGGTAATCAAAGCATGTGTTTTCTGTGTCATTAATGTCGACATACATTCCTCATCCGTTACCGGAATGTTTATCTATCATTGCAATTCCGCCGCCTCCGAGCCTTATCACATATAAAGGCGTGTTCACAGCCAGCTTGGGCGAGTCGGTTGTCCCCTCGCATAGTTCGCGCGCTCCTTGAACGCAGCCTCGACGCAGTCGTCCGGAACAGCGAGAAGACAACCGACTCGTCCGCGCTCGTCGCGGCCACGCCTTCAGGTGTGAAAAAAGTCACGAAATAATCCCCGTCATTAATAATAGGGTTGTTCCAGTGAAGCACGCCAATCGACTAATCAGTTATGGATTTGTGGCCAGTGCCTCGTCTCATGCATCGTATGATGTACGACACTATGAGGGATATGGATCGTTTCGAGAGAAGCATTTTTCCGTATTGGAGGGATGCTGATCACTCTGTGCTTCATGTGGCAAACGAGACTCAGGAGGTATGCTATAAGCCTGGGATAAGATTTACGATTTTCTCAACGGACGCGTGTCTTAGAAGGCGTTCAGCAGCTGTGACATTTTTGGCGATTTATGACTCGCAGCTTAGTTATTCCATGGTAACGGCAGGCTGTTTACATATGCAAAATCGATAATAATTGCAGCTCGTAAACGACGATAAGAAGTTTGCTGTTTCTTTGGATGTATCCCAATTTCGCCCAGAAGAACTGAATGTGCATTTGGAGGGACGTGAGCTAACCATTGAAGGCAAGCAGGAGCACAAGACTGACAACAGTGCTATGCACAGGTGAGTTTTATTCGCTCTCTCGCATAACTGAACAGTTCGCGATGCTTGTTGATCCCCTGGGCCATTCTAGATCGTTTACGCGCAAATGGCTCCTACCGGAAAATGTCGATTTGGAGGCGATCCGTACCCAGCTGGATGACAAAGGCCATTTGTCCGTGGAAGCGCCGAAGAGTATCGAAGGTCAGACGCAGAAGAGAACCATTCCCATAATGGCTGCTCCTAAAAAGTGAATCATGCATTTCCTGTAACTGTTATTACTGCTAGTGAAAATTCGTTAGCTTCGTTAGAGGTCATACGAATTGAATAGCAGTAGTAACGGTCGCATGCATTCAGTTATCAATGATCCGGTTTCTAAGCTTCGTTTTATTGTTACTTTGTCATCACCGTACGTTGTTATTCCTTTGTGTATTTTGTTCACTTTATTGTCACGCGCTTTAAGCATGTATTTGGCTTCATTAGTTAATCGTCTGTATTTGTTTTGTACGTTAGCATGTAATGAATGAAGTTGATTTCACCTTCTTGATAAGAAACAAAGAATCGCCCATAAAAACGTATTTTGGATGAGGTGTACTCTACACATTGGGAATCGTAGATGAGCTTGAATGCGTATCTGATCTAGGGAATGGATTTTCGGGACAAATGTCTGGCACCATAATTGATCACAAGTGGTTTGTATACTGTTTCCCGCTCCCAGGTTATTCGCAAATGCAGACTTAACGATATGCATGACGTCAACTCTAGTAGCGTCGCCAGATACGCGTGATGTTGGCTTCGTAGGGGCCGTCGCCCCATTTGCGATTGAAATTTTTCAGATTCAGTAGTAGAAGGGGCACAGCCATCAAATATCGATATTCTGTCTGTTTCTTGATTCTACTGGTCATTTGATGCGACGCCTATGTTGCTTAGTCTGCTTTTACGACTTGTCTGGCCAAGGGAGATAAAGTACATAGCACAATTTTTTTTTTATCTCAACGAAGAATCATTGCACATTACAGTGCTTCACAGTGGCTCTAATAATTCGGGGAGTGTTGTTCTCGTCCAGGAATAACTGAGAGGAATTCTGAGTTAGAAGTTAGTAAACTTTGCAGTATACAATGTATACGGGCGATCGTCGATCAATTGCACTTTCGGGTTCCAATGTAGCCCATATTAGCATGTCTCCGCATTTGAAATTCCCTATTTCGTTGTGCTGATGAATGGCGCTGTGGGAAAGAATAGCTTCGTACGTGCCTTTGGGACGGCAAAAATGCTATGTGACTCATGCCATGTAACATTACACGTTCTAAGCGATATTGCACTCCTATTGATACGACACCTCCACGCGGGGTCAACCGTTCCTTGGTCTAACGTAAGTACAGATGGGGATAATTTTGCGATTTTGGAAGGGGGTCGTGTTTGGGGTTATCCGAACTAAAACATCTCTTCGAAAGTAAAATAAGGTCGTGTTCGTAGAAATTGAAGGGGTCGTGGATGTTTTTGACGATGGCGAAAAGTCCGCAGGAGTCCGTCTCCCAGGAGTGTAAGGTGCAGAAAATTGAGCATTCGCCGTTTCCCTAGATATGCTTACCTATTTATCCTCCCTGCCCTCCCCAACGCTTGACGACCTTTTCAGGGGTAAAGGAATAAGTAGTCGGGGTTGTGAAATATCGGCTGGTCTCAGAATCCAAACAATGTGCGGTAGTGAGCGGTGGTGAAGGGGGGGGGGGACGTCGCATGAGGGATCTGCGAAGTGAAATCGAAATTATGAATCTCACGTGGAGGGGAAATTGTTTTCTGAGTGGGAGATTTTTTTTTGAAGTTGTGGAAATTTCTGGATGAATTCTCAAGAATCCCCCGGGGTTGAAACAGGACTTCTGCGATTCAGGGGATTGCTGAGAATGGTTCACCTAATTTTCATTGATCTGTTTACCCCTTGCTGAGGAATAGGTTTCCAAAAATGTAATCGAGAATAGGATAACTTTATGTGGGAAGAGGTATGGTTGGGGATACGTACAGTACCGCTTGAAAGTCTTCGTGAAACATTTCTGCGGAAGTACTAACTGCTTTGCTGTTGGGTTAATTTAGTTTGAATTTTGATAAATTTCGAAGGCAAGTCTGTTTCATTGAACCAACATATTGATCTTGAATGGGAGAACAGGTGAAAAATTTCAAATTACCGTAAGGAGCTCGGAATTGGCTCCATGTGCCGATGTAATGGTAATTTTGAAAACTAAAACGCCCCGAACAGCCGAAATTTCACGAAAAGTAGTTACTAATATTATAACGACGAGAGCGCTCGTAGGCGAATCGGAATTTGCTGTAACTGTTTCGAATCGTTGAATGCACGGAGAAAATGATCTAAAACAAAGGGAAATCACCACAGTGTCTTCTATCGGGTCCGCGTCGACTATGGAGGGGTTTGGCTCCGGTTCACGGTAGCGAGACAAACTAGCGCTATCCAAGAGAGTCTCGGGGGGTGATTATCTGAGCTTGACCATACTCCACCCGTTTCTACTGCTCTGTCCCGTGCTTCTGAGATATGTATGACTTAACAATCTTCTGTACCTACCCACTACCACTACACACCTTCGCATTAAGCCCTCACGAACCCATGATCTGCTACCTTCTCTACCGTTTTTCGCACTAGGCCAAAATTTGCGAAGGCTGTAACATTTCGGCAGCGATGCCACTTCAAAACTATCGTGGCTACCTAACATAACGCTTTTCGATAACAAATCGTTTAGATCGATGCAGCACAGCCTGGATGGCACGGAATTTTAAAAATGAATGAATACAAATGAGTCACCTAGCGGATCATTTCAAGGCCAGTATCATTTTATTGCGACGGTATTATCATATTACCAAAAGGAGCGATCATAAAAACAGTCCATTCCTGTGCTTGGCCCAGGTCGTACTGAAGGAAGAATACATATCTTTCCTTAGCGCCATGGCGCAATCTGTTTCGGCCAGATTATTTCCACCATCGCGGAGCGGAGCGATACCATACTTGTTTTCGGTATATAGTACTGCTATTTTTATTAGCATATACTGTTATTAGTGTATTAGTGAGAGATGCTGCTCTTTGTCTGCTTTCGATAGTCAGTATTAATAACAACGAACAAAGAGTGACCTCGCCTCGCTCATAGTTATGAAATGTGCCTTTGAAAGTGAATGGATGGAAACATCGGGAACATTAATAAAGATTCCAATGAACATTGGCAGGAAATTTATAAATTCAACGCCAAGCCGAGGCTGCAGTCTACGAGTTGAAGAATAAAGCGATCAGCACTGATCAGCCTGTTTTTGGTGTGCGCCATGCATTTACCTTTGTCAAAAATTGTGACGGTGCCCAAATACAGTTTAGCTCATACAATAGGACCAGCTGATGTACATCTCATGGTCAGTGTTTTTCTTTTCACACTCAGGGCACGATTTAGGTTCCGATAAAGGCGGATTCTGCGATAAAAAGGCAACCTAACAAAACTCAAGGTAAAGTTGGTCACTTATTCAGGGATGGAGAAAAAATCACGAGAAACGGCTCAGAACCCGAAGCATGGAATCTTTTTTGCCAGCTGATTTCTGCATTGGGACGAGTTTCATCACTGCTGACGTCATCTACTTGAAGGCCCTGTTCTGCCTCTCTGCTAAGCGGCTAAAGTCCGACGGCGAGGAAGTAGGTGGGCGTGCAGAGCCGTGATGGGAGTCAGGAAAGCTCTGCTAGGTCGCTAGCGGCGTACCCTTTGTTGCAGAATTACTTTCGGGGGATCTGCCTTCCTATCTAACAGGCAATTCATTCGAATCTCCAATTTGTCGTGGTACCTCTCTTTCAGCGGCGCGATGGTATTCGTACATAGTAGATGTCCCGAAAGGGGCACGACCCGAGATTTGAACTTGGAATATGCGTAGATGCACTTTCCCCCGACCCACATCGTTGGTTCAAAAACAATATGAACGCATAGAATTCCACCATGCACGTTCCGAATATGAAATGGTATGTAATACCGTAGTCCAAGTGGTAGGATTGTATCTCCTTAGAAACTCGCGGTATTAGTCTCATACCCACTGCTTGCGTTGATGCCTCTCCACAGGGGTGGCCAAAAAAAAGAGACACTATGCTGCTGACGCACATCAGCGTGCTTCTACTCGCACACGTTGTCGTCGTCAATGGGAGTCTATTGGGAAAATATTCCTGAAATGACCCTCCCACACGCAGATGCAAGCCCGTGTTCGCTGCCCTCGTCGTCTTCAAAATATGGCCTCATCTGCAATTGCGGTCAAGCTCATGGGGGTCTCCCGGAACTGCTCCATCATGAAGCAGTTACACCAGTTCTTTGATCAATTGCTCCATGGATAGCTTCCCAGAAACACTAGCTCTGAATTTGCAAAACTCCTTCCAGCTAAATTTCATTCAGGGCGTTATAGATCCACGCTCCGTCGAGGACCACGTTGAGCTCGAACCGTGCGCAACGTTTCCATGGCGAATTTTTCTGGTATTATTGACGCAGAAAGGCTGCTGTGATGTTTATTGATAGAACGGAGTGTGCTCTTCAGTTTCCTGTCGGGACCATTCAGTTTGAATTTGGGAAAGTATGAATAATGTCGTTCGGAACATGGAGTGTAGTGTCTCTTTTTTTTATGGCCACCCCTGTATGTAAGAGCAGAACTCATTAGAAGTTTCAACATGCTAGCACCTATGTCACACAGTAGGCCAAATCTTCCGTCAATTCCTTTGCTTACATCGACAACAAAAAATCATTTATAGCAGAAAACATACGACTCAACCTGATCGGCTGGCCCCCGCCGCAGTTATCCGTTGGAAAGCTACAGTGCTGGAAGGAAGTGAAGTACGATCCGCATTTCAAGAAGAAGGCAGAGGTCAGGCATCGCGACATCGCTCCATTTTCGGATTCGGTTTATGCGATTCTCCGTGTTCCACATAGGTAGCGGTCGAAAGTGTTCGCCGAATTGGTTTCTCGTGCGCTACTTTTCTTCTTCCAAAAAAAGCCAAACGATTAGCAGGACCTTTCCGTTTTTTTGAATCCCCCAAATCATCATGATCCCAGGATTGGAAAACAATAAAATACATAACACATTAAGGTTTTGTGAAGACTGATCAAATGAAGAAAATTAATGCTGGGAAAATTGCTTCGGCGAACACTTTTGGCCACTCTGTATGTTCCCACGGAGCCGGCAAGTGCCGATGTCCTGGATGATAACCTCTAACACGCTCCTCGCCGAAGCTCTGCTCGAATCGCGTGATCTGCTAGTGACTGGTCTCAAAGTCTGAAACCTGCCAAATTAGATGCACATCGAGTGCTTGTTTAGTACAACCCATGTGGAAATAAGTACTACCGTACCTTTACTGTGTAATCAGCGAGTTCGGCTATCGACCGAATTAGGTTGCCAAATGGGAACCTAAAATAGCGCATCATCAGTGATCAATCGTGATGAGAGAGTCACTTTCACTATCCCCTCCCTGCGAAAACCCCCATTCACTCGTTCCTCTAAATGCTAGTAGACCATTTGCACAGCAAAAAAAAACCTGAGGCTTATTGACACATGCACCCAAGCGGCGCTATCGCAAGATACGGGGGCAATGTGGTGGCAACGCATTCAAAACCTCGTGATAGTCTCCATTTTCCTTAAAAACAAAAATAATTCCCCGGTAAAGTGGTCAGACCCTAGTTCGCGTAACCAGCTTTCATTTTTCCAGGAGTTCATGCCCCTCATGGGTTTAGTCTCAGTGGATGGCCCCGTAATTGCGGCAGTGTTCACCAAGCTAGACATTCTTTACAATGAATGTTTTCCCTCATCATTACGGCAGACTGATAAACCACAAAAACAACATTGAGGCTACTACCGTACTTCACTTTGAGGATGCTCCATTTTCATCTTTCATCCAATGGTAAATGGTAGCGAGTTAAGCTATGAAGAACTCGAAGGTGAGTTCGATCACATACCCTGTGGATTCATTAGGACTGTGGATTATTTCGTTTCTCCCCTTCCTGAGGCTTAGTCCTAGGTCCCCTGCCACGTTATTGAATGCCTCCCTTTGAATGCTCCCCTCCCAAGACCATGAGCGTCTTCAACCCTTTTCAATTGTGAAGGAAACACAGTAGATCAATAGGCAGGATCAAAGTTCCGCCGTTTTTAGATGTGGATGTTGCTGTTACCACTGTTTGTAAGAGCCGACGACGCTCCAGAGTGTGCATCGGGTGTTTTCAAAAAGCCGTTCGTGCAACAGAAATTGGCGCTAGCGGCAAGTTTCCACCCATTTGAACTTACGAGAAAGTTCTCACAGTTTGAACCGCCCACCATTGTATGTGATTGAAAAGTGGATATCAACCATACGCGCAAAATTAATACCTATCCTTCTATTATATAAACCGCTAACTTGGTGTGTCGGTTTGTATAT
>KZ345037.1:289913-304189 GCA_002352805.1 Teladorsagia circumcincta
CGTATGGGATTGCAGGATTGGAAGTGCACCGATCAATACCGCGAGTGCTGTTAACCCTATTTCGATTCTGCTGACAGTGACGTTGAAAGACGACTATTTATGATTCTACTTGCTTTACGTTCAATGTCTATTAGCTCATTGGAATACTCATGATTCATTCCTAGTTTTGTCTTGAAATTATGAGCAGTCGTCATTAACCCATCACTGTAAGCAGAAGCGGCGGCTGGATTGGATAACTGTTTGAGTATTGATCGGCTTGAGCATGGGCACTTGGCGCTTGCGGTATTGCTCGGCGTTTCCGTGAGCACTAGCGCATTAACAGCACTAGCGGTATTGATCGGTGCACTTCCAATCCTGCAATCCCATACGCGCAAATCGCTAAAATCGCGAAAATCGCGCAAATCGCTAAAATTGCGAAAATCGCGCAAATCGCGAAAATCGCGCAAATCGCGAAAATCGCAAAAAACCGCGAAACCTGCGACGGATCGCAGACTCTGACATCAGCGTATCAAGTCTTCTTCCGCTCCATGTGGATGAAAAGCTTATATTTGTATATGATGATTAACCAACGTGGATAGAAACGTGGATATGGGGCCGTATACAATCCTCCCCTCAGGGGGATTTGTCCCCCGCCTCTGATTCAATCCTTCCCAATTTTCTGGGGAGTCCGCTGCGAGACCACCTGCGACCGCTCCTCAAATGAATAGCGCGGGTACCTGCGCTAGTCATTTAAAGGAGCGGTCGCAGGTGGTCTCGCAGCGGACTCCCCCCAAAATTGGGAAGGATTGAATCAGAGGTGGGGGACGAATCCCCCTGAGGGAAGGATTGTATACGGCCCCATATAGGTAGCGTCGTGGTATAGCAGCGTCGCGGTCGCGTTGCGGTACCAGCCAATAGAGCCATTCGTTGGCCGCGACGCGACCGTGGGCGCTAGTATCGCTTGATTCGCAAAGTCTGACATCGGCCTATGGGTGCACCACGATCACAATTTACGCATGCGCAATCTTGACCTCGTTTGCCAATCAGAACAGGTCGCGATGCTTCCCTCGATTGATGGGGGCTTGAACCTCAGCATTTGCTTACAATCTACCATATAAAAACTTAATTCTCGTCGTCCGTAATAGATGAGTGACTTATGTAATTGCATATCGAATGCATGACTAAGCAGTCCGTTGTGCACATGAGCGCTTTCAGATTATGCTAAACGCGTGGTGCGGCAGAATGTAGATTAAGCAAATCAAGCTAAGTTCTGCACTAGCGTTATCGATGGTAGATGATTTTATCCTGCTTTTCCACTGCTTTTCAGCTGCTTTCGTAAAACTTTGGCGACAACCCGTTCTGCGTGAATCCTCGCACCTTTTTGAGTTTTTTTTTTGCAAAATCGTCCTTAGTCCTCTAGTAATTCCGTCTGGTAGAGGATGTTTTATCTTTCAATCCGATAGTATATACAGATAGTTTTTGAACAAGAAAAAATGTCATAAATGGGGCAAAATTGGGTGTTCCCCAAGAGGCCCACCGCGCGGCGAAGGAAGAGACGCAGACGCGGCAAATGACGAGTTGCAGCGCGCGCTGTGCGATACAAGACGTAGTATGGTACACTCTATTTAACCTGACGCCTAACTGCTACAGTATGCGCTGCGAGTCATCCTTTGCCGCGTCTGCGTCTCTTCCTTCGCCGCGCGATGGGCTTCTTGGGGGGGGGGGAGGGCACTCGGCAAAATTGAGTATGGTCTATTAGGGCGGAAGACGACTTTTCCGCTTTCCGTGCGCGGAGTTTTTTCGTTACGGGAACCCCAGGTCAATCGCTGCTCAAGAGCCTAGGCTTGGGTCGCCTGCTCGTTTTACTCTCGTTTTGATGAGAAATTTTAGGTGGTTTGATTATGGGCTTCAGAAATCTATGAGAAAGCTAGATTCTCCACCTTCCGCCCAGCCAATTTTGTTTAGCATTTTGGGGCTAAGTTTTTTTCGAGAGGTCGTTTACAGATTCTTCACATTGCTAATGAATCCTGTGGACCTCTACTGTCGTGCTCCTCGTCATTGTTTCCTATATCACATCCATTGTTGACGGTTTCGGTTCTGCTTCGTACTTGTGCGGACATTTGTTCAGTAATTGGTCTAATTTTGTGTTTTTTCAGGCGTTGTATGTCGGAAGGGCCGAGCCAGCGACTGAGAAGTCGTCCTCGTGGTCGCGGCGAAAGCTTTTCTACATCAAGAGGTGACTCGTCTCCATTCGGGGCCCATCGACTTCTCCGAAAGTCCGCTACGTCATCGTTGACGAACGAATGTGTAACAAATGTTGAACCAGTTCTTCTCACTCAACGATGGACAGTATGTTTTTCTCATGCAATTCTTTTCAAGTGTTTTGCAATATGAGGTTTATGGCGAGCGAAGATTATAGGCTATTGACGACGTAGCGCAGTTTCTAAGAACGTGCCCTATGTTATTATGTGGTCGCTCCCTTATGGGGGAGGAGGGAGACGGGTGTGGTTCGTAATGACGGAAGCGACTTTTTTTTTGCTTTTCGCACGCTAAACTTTCTTCGCACGAGAACCTCAGGTCCGATCCTAATCAGTGGTGGACCTGGGCCTCCCGCAGCCAGAGAAGTTTCGCGTGCGAAACGCGGAAATGTTGCTCACTCCCAGGGGAGACGATTCGAAAAGGGATCCCAGTATGAATTTTTTATTTTCAAGAAAAATATTCAAAATCTTGCCATATTTCTCCGCTCAACAGAGGAGCTCAATGTGAGCGGTGCTATCTGGAGCTTTGCAACTTATTTTTAGGCCCCTTATCTTTACTTTTTCGCTCTTCTTCGTTTTACGAGCTTCCGGTGGAAGCATTCCTTTCTGATTCAGGTTTTGATTCCATGAGATGCGCCAATAGCAGTCGAACAAAGGATAGGGCGTAGAGTGCAGAGTCTGGTGGGAAATTATCGTGAAGGGGATCGCATAAGGGGGTGTGAAGCTGGTTTGAGAGTGGAAATTAGGAAGGGGATTCTCGATGCTAAGAGGAGAAGGGAGAGGGTAGGGGAGAGTGAGAATGATTACCATGTATGCGACAAAGAAATTAGCCAAATTTTGTAACAGTGGCCGTGTACTGGATAATGGAGCACAACGAAAACAGGAGCAATAAGTAAGGGAACTTTGCACAAACCACCAAATAAGAACGTTTCGAGCTTTGCGAGTAGATTTGCGTTTGACGCTGGCAAAGTTCTAGCTTGAAAGTCAAATGTCTAGAATGAAGTTGGTGTTGTGGAATGAATGATGTTGAGTCGATTTTGGCTGTAAACGCCCATGCCTGAAATTGAGCACCTGCAATTTTCTTCACTGAAAGTTTTTTTTTAGCGTGAATTCGTAGAAAATTTCTTTCAATGAGTCTGAGTCCCGCCTACTTTAAAAAATTTCGTGGCTGATTTCCGGGACGATTTTTTTAGCGTATCCCCGCTTGCAGTGCTGATTCAGCCTTCGGCAGAAGCTCTGCATAAGATTCCTTCGGAAGATTTCAAGCTCACACTTATATCAGTTGACCTGTGTTTAACTTTGATGGGTTAGCTATTCATATGTTCTATTTAGGTGAATAATTTCTCCTCATTATTGAAGTTGTCTCAACCTGGCTTATGCCTTCGAAGCAGTGTTTTCAAGTGAGTTCTTGTCATTTTATTATGAAGGAGAGTATTATTGGCGCCAGTGCGGAATAAGTTTGCGGTTACCGTAATGCTTATTAGTAGATTTGAAAAACAAACGCGTTCAGTTTCAAAGACAATACTTTGCAAACGATCCAGCTCGGAGTTTCAACATTTTCTTATTGTCTAATCCTTATTCCCTTCGACATTGCTAGTGCGAGTTTCGATTCTTTTTTCATGTACTCCATGAAGAATTTAGTTAGGAGACCCAGGAAAGAGACGAAGAAATGTGCTGGTTTTCATCGAAATCAATCTTGCTGCCTTCATGGATTATCCAATTTCAGAGATCCCACCATGCCCGACGCATGCTGGCAACTTTGCCTGTATCCTGGTGGAAAAAGGCCCGAAAATGCTAACAATGTGTCGTTGTTCTTGAAGATGTCTGCCACATCTCCACTAAAAGAGGTTTGTTCTTTTTTTTCTCGTGTACGAAAGGTTAGTAGTTAGTAGTTAGGTTAGGTTTGTAGTACTCATTCATCGATTTTTCGATTTGCTAGAAGGCTTCAGATTTTAACTTGTCAGAAGGCTGATAAAGAGAGGGGCATTCAACATTTGCTTTTGCCTATTTCTCGAAAAACATAGTTCACACGTAGTTCTGCTTTTGCGAAAGCTTTTCAGAGTTATGTGAATTTGACCAAAATCCACTCTTATTTTTGGGGGTTGCGCAAGTGCAGATCCATGTCTATCATTTTATCCGGATGAAATTGGCTGAAATGAATTTTAGGTTGTCGTGAAAGCCGAATACCGTTTCTTCTTTTTGGACGAGGACGACGAGATAAAATTCAGTAATGTGAACATTGGTGATTTCCACGCGAAGCCACCGAAAGGAGGGCACTCATGGGGTTTACGCAATATCCCAAGACAAAAGGTTCACATCTCCATCTGTTGCTTACCCTTTTGTTATGTATGACGCATAAAGTACTTCATGACTTTATGAGTCATAAAGTAGACAATTTGGACTGTCTTCTTTATGACACAGTCCGACTTGCTTCAAATCTTGACAACAAAATTGTCAAGTCCTGAAATAAGTTGGTCTGTCATAACTACAATATTTACAGCCGTTCATAATTCTGTTTAGTGCTCTAGTTCATCACTTTTTTCTATTTTATTCCTGTTTCTTTAAGGTCCAAAACAGTATACGTGCTGATCACTCATTGGTGATATCATGTACCATTGAGCTGCTACCAGACGCTGGTCGAATTCCATGCAGACGGGTCGAACCAGGCGCTCTTGTTATCACTGATATGGCCGAGGTGTCACGGGTTCACATGCAGAACGGTGAGATCTTATCTTTCAGAAGTGTTTGCCTCTCGAGTGATCCTTCTTTTTTATTGCTAAAAACAGCTGTAAGATATTGGTAAGCGGAGGAGAAATGGTGGATACATTTTTTTCTTATTTTCAATGTTTACTAAGCTGAAACCGCTTCAAGTGATTATGAAAAATGTTTTGCAGAACTTGCGATGTTTTCTGGTGGCGACTGTACTCCATATTCGGATCTAAGTATAGCTGTGGGACCCGAAGAGGATCGGGTAGTGTTTGCGGTGCACAAATACAAGCTTATAACACATTCGGACGTCTTTCGTGCTATGCTGGAACACAATATGGAGGAAAGCAAGGTAGAATTCTATACATCATCATTTCTTAGAGGTCAGAAATCTAAGAATTTTTTAATTGTGGAAAGTCAAGATATTTCAATACCATCTTATCTAAAAGGAGCTCTCAATTAACATGCGTTCTGAATGAAATACTAAGTTCATGCGGGCGTTGTAAAATGCTCATTTTCACAAATACAGGATGGGGCAAAATTGCTAGTGCACCAACATTTCGTTCGCATTTCGGCACTAACTTTAGATAATCAATTCTAACCATAAACATTATTTGTATGAAGGTTGGCACTCAGAACATATCAACGGTTTTCAAAATGATCTCCTCTAGCCTTCACACAGTTCCTCAGTTCTTTGGCAAGCTCATCGCATGCGGCACGCAGGTATTTCCCCCATGCCAGGATTGCAGAAGCGCCGACATGAGAGGGTCCAAATTTGAGCATATGATAGAGCAGACTTTTTCTCCGTATTAGCCCATATCTGAAATTATGACGACCTAATTCGGAGGACTGGTGAGCCATTCGTCGAAAATGATGAAGTGAGGGATCTGCTCGGCGCGCTGTTTCTGGGACCACTCTCGGTCAGTGTCCTGACGCAAAGCCTGTGCTGAATTCACTCTCAACCCCCTCCGAAGTGAAGACACGGTCAGGGTTTAGAGCGAATACCAAGTTTGAACACTATTCGAACAATGTTTGAAGTTTTGAAAAATGTGCAGACACGCGTTTGCGTAGTGCTCTTTTGGAGTTTGATGGTTGCTACTCACAAAGCGTAAAGCCAAACTACTTCGAAATCAGTGCATTCTGATAGCAGTATGTTCAAGCAACATATCATGAAAGGATGGAACGGGAGTGTCCACCACAAGAATATTAGCAAGTCCAAAACGTAAGGTGCACCACTAATTTTGCCCCACTTTGTAGCTAAGTCATCAGCTCAAGCATCCCTTCCGAATTCCCACCGTTGTTAGCGCATGGCGTGTGTTCAGTAAAGTAGCTACAGATCAAGGGTAACCTCTTTCAAGGCATATATCCAAAGGAAGCTTTGATCAGCCATCTTTTGTGCTGGTCATTGTCCGTAGGTTAGAACAGCTACTTTCTACCGTGATGGTTATCCGGGCAGGTTCTCAGTGATTAGGAAATTTTATAGATGGGTGAACACTCGAATTGAAGTCCGAAATTGTTGAACGTGTTGAAGTGATAGGTAGTGAACTCTTTGTCGAGCAAAATTCTCATCTAACGCATGGATTTCAGACGAATATGATTATAATAGAAGAATTCTCGCCGACCGCTGTGAAAATAATGTTAATTTTCTTGTATACCGGTTCAGTATGCCCTCAGGAGTTGGAATTAGAGGTATGTTATCAGATCATAAGCTTTTAACAGTGATTATTGATTAGAATATCTCTCATCATGATTCGACTACTTATTATTGTAGCTCTTCGAGTCTGTTTCGAATACTTTTACTGTCGGTTTTTGTTAAAATTTCATATCAGGATGCGTTCGACGTGATGCAATTAGCAGAAAAATACAATATTCCCGCATTGAAAACCATGTGTGAGCAGGATCTCATATCGAGGTATTGATAATTCTTGCTTGTTCAAGTTGTCATTACTCAGTAATGAATAACTTCTCTTCATTAACAGGAACAACTTCCAACTTTTTTTCTTACTCGTCTTGAGAAAGCAGTGTTAGAAGGGTGTTTCTTTACCACTGTAACTGTTATATTAGCTTGTTAGAAAAGAATTGTAATATGTGATTTTGTCGCCGTTTCTCTTACATGTTTCTTTTAAGCAGAAAGTAGGAAAAGTAGGAGTAGGAGACTGAAGATGTAATAATATGATGGTATTGAAAAAGTCTGATATTTCGCGGGTAATCAACTCTGCCTGTCTCAAGTATAAATAACGGTAATTATTCACTTTGAGCATCTGCAGCAAAAAGGTGTTTTTTCTCCAGAACACACAGCATGTAAAATAATTTATGAGTCGTACCTCAAAACAACTTCCATTTGTGCTGATTAGACATTCGGGAGCTCAAAGGAATTTGACTCAGCCCGCATTCACTCTCCAAACAGAGCTCACTTTACGTTTTATCTTTGGGGCTTCGAGCTGAAAGGAGGACTGGAGTATAGTCCAAGGGGACTGTATTCCTCTGAAAAACAGTCCAGTGCTCAAAATGATCTTTTCTGGGAAATTAGCTCTGAGAATATTGAAGGAGATGTGACCAAAACTCCTGAGCTGTTTTTTATTTTCACAGACTCAGTATTTCAATTCAGGGTCTGCGCTGCAAACGTCATTGATTGTATGGTGTTGGCAGACTTCCACCAGGCTAGTCACCTCTACGAGCACTGCATCGATTTCGTGAGTTGTTCATCAGCAGCCGTTTAGATTTCTCATCTTTGTATGTTTTCTTTTCGATCCCACTTCTGTTTGCCATCACTATGAAAGTTTGGATCTCATTTCAGGTTTCTTTAGAAGTAATGAGTAAACAGGTGTCATTGATCTGTCATATTACTATTGCTTAGACCTTCCTGTTTCCTTCTTCTTGCATCCTATTCGGGTCTTTTTATGTATGTTTCTCTGCCTCACACTTAGTGTCTTTTCTATCTAGTCTTCTTCTGGTTTCAGCCCTCCAGCCGTCCCATATCTCTACGAATCTCGATGCTATCGAAATTTTTACGGTCCTGCAGCGTTTTGTTCGTATTTCTTTATCATCTCCGTTACTCTATACATCTAATAAGCCTATTGCTCTTCCTCGAAGTCTACGTTTTAACCCTCGTTGCTCCCCAAGAATACTGGGTTACGAACAAAACTTCCGTCTCAGATGGAAATCGAACCTGCACCTCTCGCTTACCGGGCAAGTGCGCTACAAATTACCCTGCCGGAACACCGTTACGCCTTGACTCAGCTTTTCATGGTATATTTGCCATAGCTTGTCAGCAGTCACTCGTATAACGTGCTGAGCTGGTTAGCCGATATCGCCAATGAATCGTTAGGCTCAAAGCTCTAGCGATTAATTTTGACTCGTTTTTGTTTGCTAAATTTGATCACACTTACCCTCTCACCGGGAGAGTGCAGTTTTGAGTTTCGTCTGGCCGAAAGTTTTGTTCATAACCCAGTATTCTTGGGGTGTGCAAGGAGATCTGTGGCCTGAAACAGCAGTTAACAAACAAAAACGAGTCTCACCGATTTCTCAATTCCATTCTCATGTACTATTTCCTAGGTCCATAAGAGACTTCTATCCATCTTTCCGCCAAGTTTTAGATCTTTTTTATGAAATTACACCATTGGAACACCTTTGAGGGGATTTTAACCAAGCCAGGTTTCTTAAGGCAGCACGCTTCCTCTCCGCAGTTCCTCGCAGTTTAGCTTGGAACTATCTTGGCTATATCGTGCGCACATATTGCGCAATGCGAGCCGCGTTACAACCACGCATATCATTTCCGTGTTGTGATTGCTCGCTACTCATTTTATGACTCTGTTTTTGTTTCGTTTCGACTGTCTCACTCTGTGTTTTTGTATTTGTCCAACAACAATCATTTATTTAATACTTCTGTTGTTAAGATGAATGCCAATAGATGCGACACGCTAAACACGGAGTCGTGGTCAGCGTTGAAAGATCGAAATCCGAGACTCAGCAGCTCAATTATGGAGCGCATGATCCGTTCAGATCACAGTAACTCGCCGCCTGTAAAGAAAAGCAGATTATAGCTATCAAATTTAGGTGTTCCAAAATTGTATGCAATATGTATTCCAGTTTCAAAACTGTTATGGTGCTTTTTTGCCGCAACAATTGAAGAGTTCTGTCATATTAAAAGTGGTAAATCGATCCAAATATTCGTTTTTATATAGGTTACATGAAGGTAAATTGTCGAAGAATTCGTCATTATCGCGCTACTTGTATAAACCGCGTTCGATTTCATGTTGACTTCAACCATTCATTGTTTCCTGCCTCATTGCGCTCTCTGTTGCAGTAAAATGAATTACTGTAGAGGGTTAGGGTCGGTGATGTTAACGGGTGTGAATGTATTGTGTATATTGCTTCATAACTAGTTCGCCACCTTTGTATCCTAATATGTTCGATTTTTGTGAGTGGTTGGCTCTCGGTATCGAACCAAATTCGCATACTATTGAACCAAAATGGATGTGTAATGGATTGTTTTATTTTGTGCTTGCAATCTTCCCATAGTCTCATTTCATGTTTCTTTTTTGCTAACCCGTTTTCGCCACCGCTAATTGTGAATTGCGCCGCGCATGGGCAGTGTAGTAGCTTTAGGCACGACGATTGCAATGTGATGATTTGCCTTTCGCCGAAAGCAATTGATATTTCTTATCGAAATGTATGTACAATGTGCGCTTATTGGAGTGTGTTTGTTTTTGATCATTGAAATAAATATATTTTGTCATTTAGAACTCTTCGAATGATGACTGGTTGGCGTCACCTTATTTCTACTTATAAAGATATCTAGAGAATGAAGTATTACCTTCAAAATGAATGGTATTAGTAGGGAACATTGTTCAGCAACGATGGGGCGCATGGACGTGGAGAAACTGCGGTATCTCGAGAGAGAAGACTTTCGAGTGTTGATCGCTGTAAGATCTTCAAATACTATTTCTGTTTCTTTTTTATGGAGTTTAGTAGAAGGAATTTGGAGATTCGGGCATAGCTTTGGGCCGTATGCCATCGTTCTTGGCCAGGAGTTTTGTTTGCCAAGCAAATAACGGCAGACAAACTCCGGGTAGTTCACAGCAAATGGCCGTAGTGTGAATGTACTTCAGGAAGCAGGCAGTAACTACCAGGAGGTAAATTGAACAAAAAAAAGCTGGCCGAGGGAAGCTATGGGTGGGGGGGGGGGGAGATGGCTTAGTGTCATTTAAGAGATCACATTAATCACGGTCTATGGCACAAGCAACTTAGTGGTACTGAGCGTGTTGTCGAGAAGCAAGCTGCTTCTCTTTACTATTCCGCTAAAAATTTCTGCGAAAGAACTCATCACTTTCTGTCTTGCAGTAAAGGTTTTTTGTATTGAAGGATCGTTTTTTCATTGATATAGGCAATGCAGCCAAGTGGCCGATATAGGTAACGCAGCCAAAACAGCCGCTCTTAGACCGCGTACTCATTTTCCAGTAACCCTAGAATCCTACTGATAAGTCCGGCTGAAGATACATTCGAGCGGTATCTCCACAGCGGTTTTCGAGATTGTTTAATTTTGGTGATTACGCTATTATGTGTACATTGTTTCACAGAATAAAGGAGCAACACATTGTCATGAGTAAAAGAGGGGGCATGTAGGTGTGCGTCTTTTCACGATTATGAAAGCGAATTTTTTCATGGTATTTTGAAGTGATTTGTCTGTGGCTTCCTTTGTGACTGCCTTTTACGGAAGTACAGTTTTTCTTTAGGTAAACGACCAACTTTGTAGCTGACGCTATACCCCACGATTTTCTTTCTGTCAATTGTAGGATCCGTTCTTATAACATACTGGCAACATAAAGTTTTGTTTGTTTGGAAGGAATCATAATTGATTTGGAATCCCTATCGTAAGCGGAGGTTGAAGTCAGGATTTACGACCAGCCGAATTAATTTCAGGTCGAGATGGGAATGAAGAATCACGAAGTTGTTCCTCTTCCACTGATTTCCTCGATAGCAGGGATCCATCGAGGAGCTGTTGCAAAGATTCTGTCTACTCTTTGTAAACATTCTCTGGTTGCATTTGAGAGGAGCAAAAAGTGTTCGTTTTTGCTTGCTTTTCTTTGTCCCTACACCCAACTACTTCCCTCCTGCAGGCTTTCGGGGACCTTTCGGGAATGCGGGGAGGCGGGGGGGGGGGGAATGGCAGTGTTTGACGAGTAGGCGCACAATCGCCAAGCATTAATCTAGACGCTGTCGAAAATGAAACTAATCTAATGTTCCTCCATTTTCTCAGCACACAGAGCCTACTATGATGAACTGAACAGGTACTTCTTGCTGACCACTTTTTTCCTATTTGTTTTTTTGCGGTCACTATTGGGTTCAGGCGAGTTGCACGGAATGCCGTCACAACCATAACAAAGGGTAGTTTTTGGGAACTGTCCTACGCAGCGCTTCAATTCTTAAAGTCCAATAGGCTTCAGAAGCATGAAATCCATTTGATACCAATATTTATTCCTAATGGTAGGTCCGGCTCTGTTATGAATATTTTATTTAGTTGATGGATATCGCCTCACCGTGCTCGGTTACGATTTTCTTGCTCTGAAAGCACTGTGCACTCGTGGCGTTGTAGGCAGTGTAGGTAATCAGATTGGAGTCGGAAAGGAATCGGACGTTTATGTTGGTGGTGACCCCGAGAGAAATGTACGTTCCTCAGTTACCTGTTGATTTCATAAGAATAATCAATTGATATGTTTCTAACGTGTTCAGGATCTCTGTTTGAAATTTCATCGACTTGGTCGGACATCTTTCCGTAAAATCAAGGAGAAACGTGATTATCACAAGAAACGTCATTCGGCTTCTTGGCTTTACCTTGGCAGACTTGCCGCCACAAAGGTAACGGTTATTTACTTCAGCTTCTACCGCATGGACCAGGAAGGTTTGTGCATGGTGTCCAGTAGACTAGGTTATTGCTGCAGCTTATTAAAGACGATCAGTGGACTTTGCGTGTTGAAGAAAAGTACAGTTATTCAGGAATATGCGTTCTTGAAGGCACTGGCGGACCGCGGATTTCCAGTTCCGCGGCCAGTGGACGTTTGTCGCCATCTGGTAGTGATGGGACTCATTGAAGGACGTACTCTTTGCCATGTCGACCACGTAGAGGACGTTGGAACATTGTATGACAGGTAAGTTAAATATCTACCTGTAAGTTCATCGTCATAAGAGACTCGAATCCGTAAAAATCTATTGGTCTCAATTTCCGATATGAGATTCGTTAAGCAACCGTACGTAAGCGCTTATTAGGCATTTCACATCAATTACTTTTCGATTTTACAAGCGTGCCATTCCTGGTGATCTCTAAAGTATTTTTCGTTACGCTGTCCTTGTCCGCGCTATCACATTTTTTTCCATTTCAAGTGAAATTTGATAGGGTCTTTCACTCACATGATTATTTTCGAGACAAAATCTTTCAGATTGATGTCGATAATAGTGAAATTTGGTCGACATGGCTTGATCCATGGTGACTTCAACGAGTTCAACGTGATGCTTCTGGAGGTCGGTTGTAGTATGGTTCTAGTGTGTTTTTTTTATACGCAAAGGCTCGTAGCGACGACAGGCCAGTAATACAGCTGTACCCGTACCTCATACCCAGCGTTGTATCGGGATTAATTCAGGTACTCACCCCATGCAGACAATCCTACTTCGAGAATATTTCAAAATTGGGGAAATTCTGCTCTTTGTAAGTGGCCCTCGCCTGTTTTTTATGTAGAGTGAACATATACCTTGCTTAACGTAAAAAAAGGAGGAGATTTTCGTAGCTTCACTTTCGCTGTCATGTGGACGATGTTTGCCATGTTTCACCCTGTGGACCTTGCTGGTGCCCTGTGGAACACCTTACAAGGGAAGGATGATAGGTCAAGGTGGCCGTTTAAAATAAGATGTATATCACTCGATGCGTCTTTGAACGCTGATTCCAAAACTGCCTTCCAAATCTGCTGAACGATTCTCTGACTAGTTATGAAGCAAAACAGAGTAGCGGTAGTGGTCGGGACTCACAGTGGAAATGTCGAAGGATCGGTCCCTTATCGTGATTGCTGTTTTGCTTTCTTCAGGAATTCACTTAAATAAGCCGTTTAGCCGCTTCCTTGAAGAATGGATAACAGTAAATACAAGAAGGGACCGATCCTACGACGTTTTAACTGTGAGTCCCGCCCTTTGCCGTTGCGCTGTATTGCTTCATAACTCCGCACAGATAATCGTTCAGCAGATTCGGAAGGCAGATTCGGAATCAGCGTTCAAAGACGCATCAAACGGTTTACATCTCATTTCAAACGGCCACTTCGACCTACCATCCTTGTTAGAGCAGAAAATCAAAGTTACAACGCACAGCAGTCTCAAATACTAGATATGCCTAAGAATGTTCTTAAACCAAACACAATGCAGTATTGGATCGTGCGGCCACTGCGAAAATCTATGGCTATTCTTATTCCAGGGCGGCGTTGCTGTACGTCAATGAGAATTCCCAAAACCACTCGAAATTCTGATTGGCATGACAGAGTTCTAAGACCTGGTGGTGTTTTCCTAGCCACTGCTTGCTTGCAAGAGTTGTTCTATAGATTGCCAGAAGTTTGCTACTTGCTCACACGGTACGGGTCTTGTTTCTCGTAGAGGCCGACCATCTATTGTTTCGTTGCTTGCTGGTTTGCGCGTTCCTCTTTTGTGTTCCTTTGCTTACTGAGACGAACATTTATTGGTGTTATGATGGGTCTGGAACAAAAAATAGTTCTTCCCCAGTGGAATAACCTTGAAACTAGCTACAATGAAGTGTTTCGAGTTTTTTTGTCATTTCAGAATGAGCAAGTGGTGGTGATAGACTTTCCTCAAATGGTGTCGATCGACCATATGAATGCAGAATTTTACTTTAATCGGGATGTCGAATGTGTGAGGACTTTCTTCAAGTGAGTAGTCATGTTTTTTCTTTGATAGGCTTCATGGGTTTCATAAGCGTTGATTTTTTTTCTTGGTACTGGCTGCACCTTTCATGTGGTGGCATGTCTTGCCGCACCCTTTTATGATCACCTTCTCCTCCAGTTGTAAAGTTACTCGAGCATGAGCTGAGCAATATGTACGCCTAACGAGGCAGTTTCCTAATCTGCCTTCAGTTTTATCGCTCTTTTTGCTATCTCGAATTTCTATCGTCGAAAGACCACTTTTTTCCTCTTGCAGGCAAGCATGGTAGTAATTGTAACTTTTGAGTTGGGAAGACTTGGCTAGTGTAGCTGGAACTCGGTCCGGGAATAGTCTCACGGAACGTGCACGAACTCAGCAGCCTCATATGTCCCTGCAGCCACATCTGCCTCTTTTATCGTC
>KZ345037.1:304289-319062 GCA_002352805.1 Teladorsagia circumcincta
TTTCCCGTGAACCGTCGCGTGGATCGCGAAAATCGGAACCTGCGACGGATCGAGACTCTGACACCAGCCTAATCGCAGTGTTTTGGAAGTATGCGCACAATAACCAAACATTAATAGTTGGACGCTATTGAAAATGATATTATGAAACTGTTGTCCTGCCATCTTCTCCGCTGACGGAGCCCACTGCGATTAACTCAGCAATCACATTTTTGACCACCCTCTTCGTACTTGTCGATTTCCTATTGGGTCAAGACGAATGGCATAGTATTGCTATCCCAACCGTAACAAAATATAGGTTTTGGGAACATTGTCTACGCAAGGCTAAACCTAGAAGTCCAGCAGCTTACAGAAGCATGAATTCCATTGAATAAAATGTACAGTCCTCATGGTTGGTCCAACTCTGTTCTGAATGTTCTTGTTTAGTTGATGGATATCGCCTCACCGTGCTCGGTTATGATTTTCTTGCTTTGAAAGCACTATGCACTCGTGGCGTTGTCGGCAGTGTAGGTAATCAGATTGGAGTCGGAAAGGAGTCGGACGTTTACGTTGGTGGTGACCCTGAGAGAAATGTACGTCATCAGATACCTCCTGATTTTATACAAATAACCGACTGGAATATTCTTCACGTATTTAGGATCTCTGTTTGAAATTTCATCGACTTGGTCGGACATCTTTCCGTAAAATCAAGGAGAAACGCGATTATCACAAGAAACGTCATTCGGCCTCTTGGCTTTACCTTGGTAGACTTGCCGCCACAAAGGTAACTGTCATTTACTTCAGCTTCTACTGGATGGCCCAAAAAAGTTTGTGCATGGTATCCAGTAGAACAGGTTATTGTTGCAGCTTACTGAAGCCGATCAGTGAACTTCGCGTGCCGAAGAAAAGTACAGTTATTCAGGAATACGCGTTCTTGAAGGCATTGGCAGACCGTGGATTTCCTGTTCCGCGACCAGTGGACGTTTGTCGTCATCTGGTAGTGATGGGCCTTATCGAAGGACGCACTCTTTGCCATGTCGATCACGTAGAGGACGTTGGAACATTGTATGACAGGTAATAGAGTTACATATCTACCTCTAAGTTCACCGATACGAGATTTGTTGTGCAGCTCGTACGTAAGCGCTTATTAGGCATTTCACCATTGATAACTTTTCAATTTTATAAGCGAGTCCTCCCTGATCTTGATCTCTGTAGTATTCTTCGTTACGCTGTTGCCCACGCTATCATATTTTTTCCCATTTGAAGTGAAATTTGATAGGGTTTTACACTCAAATGATTATTTTCGAGACAAAATGTTTCAGATTGATGTCGATTATAGTGAAATTTGGTCGACACGGCTTGATTCATGGTGACTTCAACGAGTTCAATGTAATGCTTTTGGAGGTCGGTTGGAATATTTTTTCTAGATCTGGTTTTTGTATACGCAAAGGCTCGCAGCGGCGACACGGCAGGAATACAGTCGTACCCGTACTTAATACCCCGCGTTGTATCGGGATAAATTCAAGTACTCACCTCATGCAGGTTCAAATCCTACTTCGAAAAATTTGGAAATAGGAGAAGTTCTTCTTTTCGTAAGTGGCCTTTGTCTGTTCTTCATGTGTGGAGTGAACACATAGTTCTTTGCTCATCGTTAAAAAGGATTAGATTTTCGTAGCTCACTTTCGCTGTCGAGTGGACGGTGTTTGCACCCTGTGGACCTTACTGCTGCGTTGCGGAACACCTTATAGCAGAAAATCAAAGTTACAATGCATGATAGTCCCAAATACTAGAGATGCCTAAGAACGCTCTTGAGCCAAACCCAATGCAGTGTTGGATCGTGCGGCCACTGCGAAAATCTATGGCTATTTCTAATCCAGGGCGGCGTTGCTGTGCTTCAATGAGAATTCCCAAACCCACTCACAATTCTATATTCGCATCACAGAGTTCCAAGACCTGGTGGTGTTTTCCTAGCCACTGCTTGCTTGCAAGAGTTTTCTATAGATTGCCAAAAGTTTGCTACTTGCTCACACTGTACGGGTCTTGTTTCTCGTAGAGGCCGACCATCTATTGTTTCGTTGCTTGCTGGTTGCGTGTTCCTTTGCTTACTGAGACGAACATTTACTGGTGTTATGATGGGTCTGAGACAAAAAGTGTAGTTGTTTTTTTTACAACAATCCTGAAACCCCGAAACGAGCTACGATGAAGTGTTTCGAGTTTTTTTTGTCATTTCAGAATGAGCAAGTGGTGGTGATAGACTTTCCTCAAATGGTATCGATCGACCATATGAATGCAGAGTTTTACTTCAATCGGGATGTCGAATGTGTGAGGACCTTTTTTAAGTGAGTAGTCATGATTTTTTGATAGGTTTTATGGGTTTCATCAGCTTGATTCTTTTTTTGGTATGCACCTTTCACGTGGTAACATGGCTTCTTATTCCCCTTTATGATCGCCTTCTCCTCCAGTTGTAAAGTTACTCGAGCATGAGCTGAGCAATATGTACGCCTAACGAGGCAGTTTTCCTAATCTGCCTTCAGTTTTATCGCTCTTTTTGCTCTTTCGAATTTCCATCATTGAAACACCACTGTTTTTCCTCTTGCAGGCAAGCATGGTAGTAATTGTAGACTTTTGAGTTGGGAAGACTTGGCTAGTGTAGCTGGAACTCGGTCCGGGAATAGTCTCACGGAATGTGCACGAAGTCAGCGGCCCCATATGTCACTGCAGCCACATCTGCCTCTTTTATCGTCTTCCTTCAATGCCCAGAAAATCTCCAGAAGGAGCTTTCAGTCATAGGAAGGCCATTATTTTGCTATTTTCACATTGCTTTGGCCGCTCTTTACCATTGTCTGTCTTGGGGGTTTCGCCTCCTTCCTTTTTGTTTCTGCCTCCAACATAGCGTACATTTCCTGTCTCCTATCTCAAGCCATATTTTCTCGTTTTCCCCTTCTTCTTTTCAAATCTACGATCGATCGGTATTTTTTTGCAATGCTTTATGTCATAAACTTCCATTCGTGATGTCATTCCACGGATCGCCAGCCCCTCTACGAGTATTTAAACCGCCCGGAGGCAGGCGGCGAGGGGCAGCTGGTCGGAGCTAGTCGGGCTAGTCGGCGATCATGGTCGTGAGGGCGCAGTTGGTGGTTTTCTCAGTAGTTGCCCCTCCCAGCTCTCCACAGTGAATCCTCGGACGAAATGCCTTCACTGTAAAGGCATTTTCTGCCCGACGTCCTGGGAGAGTAGAGAGTACTTCGTCATAGTCGGACCCGCAGAGAACATAGGCTCTCCAATCTCAAGTCAATGTCAAGCTCACTCTGACGATCGATATTTTATGTAGGTGTTGACAGCTGGTGTTTGACATGCTAGTAGAGAAACAATAAATATGAAAAGTAAACAGAAGTGTTAGGGCTAAGAGGAAAGTTAAGTATTAAACCACCACAACTGCCACATCCGGTGAGTGATGCTTTCAGAACACTTTGGTAGAGGTGATAGACCGGCGACCTCCATAAAATATTTTGCAGCGATCAGTAGTGAAATCTGTCAGCTGCATAGCAGTTTAGGCCACATTTCGCGGATTTCTTGCACCTTTACTTCAGCTCCATTGTTAAGGGAACAAGTATTAGTAGAAGATTGCAATATCTAATTAAAGTGGTGATGAAGGTTTCATTCGAGTCGAGTTATACAATTCCTTTTTCCCTTTTTTCACATCTTTTCCTCGTAAACTCTGCATTTGTCCCGCCTCTCGCGGTAGTGAATGTTGCCAATGTTAGTATGAGGTCATGCTCCCTGAAAACACTTCTTTTCAGAAGAAAATTCGACTATGATAGCGACGATTATCCGAAGTTTTCTGATATTACTCGCAAATACAACTTGGACGTTGAGTTGGAGGCGAGTGGGTTCACAAAGCAGATGGATATCGACTTGAACAAGGTTATCTTAAATTTATTCAGTTGTTGTCTTCCAGGTCATTCTTTCAATACACAAATAATATAGGCCTATGACAGTGGTAACTTCCGCGCACATGTTGGTGCAAATGATTTCGTGGAATCAGAAGAAGAAGAAGACGAGAAAGAGGTAGGCCTCTATCTAATGTTGCTGATAGTAGCACTTTTGCCTCTGATGTGAGGGTGACGTGCATCTGCAGTGAATCCTTTTAATTGTTGGTGAAGCGGGACCGAGCCACATTCTGCTATTATAGCTATTAATTATTACAGCAAGAATTGTACTTTTTGTCCCTTAGTTTCCCATTGTGTTTGTTGCGAATTCTGCTTGTCAGTTGTCGTTATTGTGACTTCCAGAGCGAAAATGGTGAATCCAGTTCGGAACCTGAAAATGATACGATTCCAGAGGAAGATGTAGACTACGAAGAACTGCGCCAGGAAGAGGAAGTCCGGCAAAAGGAGGTTGGGCCGAGCTTTTCTATACATATGCATATCGAATTTGTAACACATCGGTACAAATAATCTATCAATAGGCAAAAATGCTTTCTCGATCGGAACGGTTCACTAATTGGTTGGGAGAGGCTACGACACAGTTGGACCAGCTTCTATTGGAGGAAAGCAGCTCAGCAGTTGATGACTGCCCACTAATTGTCCACCCCAGAGAAATTGAACGAGAAAGTGAGCATCGACCGGAACGTGAGCCGTATATTCGTGCTCGACAAGAATTGGATCGCATTGAGACGGAGGCGTCTGAAGTGGAGCATCCAAGTGAGCAAGAGGTGAGTGCGCTCTGACACAGATGTTGAGAGAAATAGAAATGAAGAATTGCAGGTGGAGGAGAGGCGACCACGAAGAACAACGAATGCACCATCGATGATGTCCACCACGTCAACGATACCGCCGGAAGAAATCAAGCGACGAGTAGCTCTGGAGAAACTGCGTAACAAGGAAAAGGTAAGACCACATTCCGAATGTTATATATAGATTGGACTCACTAAATGGCTCACAACCTCGTAACGGTGGTTTATTGTTTTATTTATTGAGGTGTACAAGAAAGTAGTCTAATGTTTGATTGGTAGCCTCAATTGCTTACAAGTTAGAACCGAATAATTATAAAGTATTAATAATATCATCAGATGGTAAGCTGCGACGAGGGAGAGGGGTCGTCGTGAAAGGCGACGCTGATTACTTCTGTAATGGTCCCAGGAATAAACCAAAAATCAGTAATCATTGTGGATGAGAAACCTCTCTAATCCATAACTTTGTGGATGAAGAACCCTCACATCTTCTACTTCTAAGGATTTCTTTCATTTGGCCCAGCTCTCAATGCTCAAACGTGGCTGTTGTGCTTGGTGTTGGGTTCAAGTAGTAGCTCTGGTAATTGGATACCTGCTATTTTCTCCGCTCCATCGTAATGGCTGCACATTTGCTGGCTGTTGGAACGAAGTTCCACTTTTTGAAGCCTGCAGGCGTTGCTCCTCATCAGGTTGGTCCCTAGTCTCTCTGCTTTCTCTTGTTCCTGGTATTTTCCCGTCCGCATTTGCGTCGCGCAATTTGTTCCTCTTTGTTCTTTTTCCGATTTATGCGATTCCACGATTTTCCAGTAATACGGCCTAATTTGGGGAACTCTGGATCTATCGATCCTTGGTTGGATGAACTTATGAACGGACATGAGATAAGGGTCGGGTTGCGGTTGACATGAATGAGGTTTACGTCAAGTGGTATTCGTTCCAGACCAAGATTCGAGTGAAAGGCAAACAGAGTGCTGTTCGACGTGGACGAAAAGAGAACCGTATCACAATCAACGACTACAAGGGATGGATATAACGTCAATGTGCTGATCAAAATGTCCTTTGCTCTTTTGATCGTTTTGTGTTTGTTTCTTTTCGTGCTGTCTGCAAGATTTGCCAACAGATGTCTATGTTAGTTTTGACGGCGTTGTTATCGACGTTGTTTTGCCGATTCTGAGCCGTTATGGACAGCTTATGGACAGTAATCTGTCTCAACATTGTTCTGTTACAGATTGTTTATTCATACATGTTTGTTACTAGTTATTCCTGAATCGTTATTTGTTATGTTGACTCTGGGATGCAATGAATATGCTCGTATAAAACCCATTGGTGCGTTGCGGAGTAGTTTTTTCTCCAACTGATATGGAGTCTGATGTTGTATCATAAGCATTTATCTCCCAAAACGTGAATCTATTATTTTAGGAGTTCATCGGTCTGGAAAGATAGCCTTCGACAATGAAGGTGGGTGTAGTATGTGGGTGCTTTCGTGTCCTAGTTTATATTGTGTGAGTGAATTTTGTGATCATGAGTTAATTCTGACATGGTACGGAAGTGATGGTGAGTGAATTGGTCCGATGTTGATTAACCTTTTTTTGTGTTGGCCCTCATACTCGGCATCCAATTGCTATCTTAATTCTATTTTGAATGCCTTTTCATCAAAGGCACGGGTCGCGATTGAACTGGTGTTTGCTGTTTGAAAATTGGAAAATAACTGTGAAGAGGAACTTTTTTGGGGAAAATGCAAGAAGCATTACAAAAAACTAAAATTCTTCTGTGGTACGACGGAGACACACAGCTCTGTGAGAGGGAAGTCGGGAAGTCGGCTGCGCGTCCCACGTGGCCAGAAAAGCCGAAACGCGCGCTATCATGCAACGTATAAGTGGTGCACTACGGTCGTTTAGTTTTTAACAGTTCCTATTCTTGGTGGATCCAAGGGCGATAACTTATCTGTTGCCAGCCGGCATTACAATTTCGGAGCGGTAAAACCATATGTCAACAATTCTGCGTGCGTAAACACAATGCCTTCTAGTAAGCTAGGAAAGCTCCGCCCACATTTTGTTCAAAAATACACAGAGTTCTGCGAAAACTGATGACATATGCTTTCAGTAGTAGGAATGTTTGTGCGGTATTCGGTGGGGTGTACGGAGAGGGAATAATATCGTGAGATGATATGACCATATTGTTGAATCACGTGCTGGTAAATGTTTACTTTTCGCAAGAAGGCGCACACCATAGCGATGTGCTTTTTTGTTGTTTTGACGGCGACATTCCACTCTGAGCGCTTGCGGGTTGATAATTATTTGGCTCGTGGAGTACAGTCGAGCTGTACAGGCAAACACCGAACTAAATTTTAGTTCAGTTTTGCTCCTGGTTCGTGAAAACTACTGTAATTACGAAAGTCACCATGCAAATGATATCATGTGTATTGACCTTTGGTGTGTGTGGCACAAATGATATTATCGTCTTGTAATGCATGCATATTTTCCGAGAATTATTCATGGATGACGAGAACCTATGGACGCGGTCGTGATCTTAGCGTTTGAGTCCAGTTTTATTATTCTAGACAGCATTGTATGCAGTTCTTGAATGCGGCCAACCCTGACCTCGAATGAACCTTTGTTGACCCCGTCCGTGCTTGATTTGCTCATATTTTATCTTGACAGCCTGAAGAAGTTTGCGGTATTATTAGCCGCTAACATACTGTTTGCATCTCATTTGGAACCCATTCCACGATCAAAAGCGCATTCCAGAATGGGTGAGGGAAATGTTGAGGAAGCGGAAAACCAGCAGGGACCGTGGACCATGCGATAGAGGCGTCGTATGACAGAAATGCCCTAGAAGCGACGTTATTAGGCGCCGAACGTTGTTCGATTCACCCTAATTCTTAGTTTTTGATTCTCCCATGAAGCTTTCTACAAAATCATCCAAACCCCTTCGAACACGTCCTCTCTGCTACCGCCACGACCCTTTCAACTTTCGAAAATACGACCTCCTTCCTCCATATTTTCGTCGTCTCTAAAACGAAATACAGTCCCCCCCCCATTATAAAAAAAATTTAATACGGCCTCACTCGTTGAGAATTGCGCAAAGCTCGGTTGACCCTGGCTGCTGATCCATCCTCGCATCATGGTAGTATCTCGTCTACTTCGTCTCGCTGATATGCATCCTCTCTCGTCTCCCAATTTTTTTTCTCTCTTCGCCGTTCATTATCTCTCACCTAGCTGCCTAACTCTTATCCTTCATCACATTGTAGAGAAAGACGTCCGTATTTTTGTATTTTCGACTGTTTCTTTTTATATTTCTCATCTGGCGGTCCATATCGCCCTCCTTTCTATATCTAGTTCTCTAACCCCACAAACTCGTATCGTGAGGGGAAGGGGGTCTCTTCAAAGATTCAGCTAGCTCTCCCGAGACTGGAAGAAATCAGTCCAAAAATGAGGAATTCACGTTTCTAAGGATCGGAAGTGTGCGACAACTGAAGTAGGGCTTTGTAAGGTACGCCGAAAACGGCTGCAGATCCACGCAGCGAGGGGTCTGAGTCTTGTTCGCCGTTGTGCTCTCTTGTGTACTCTCTCTCTCAGAAACTGTCTTTTCGTCATAGCACCACTCGTCTTACAAAATAGAGTTCCTCAATTCTTCCTTTTCCTTATTGGAGGTCCCCCGCACCTATAGTTTCGTTTTCATAAATATTTTCGAGGACGCAATGTAGTTTTGACCTGCGTGGTTAGTGCGCTATAGATGGCGAATATGGATAAGTTCGCTTGCCATAAGTTTATTTTGGGGTTATGATCCAAGAGCGAAAAGAATTCCAGGTCGTTTCGAATTTCCAAGAAAAACACTAAAAATCTCTCACAAACCCCCTCACGTTACCCCTCCAACAAGATATACAGACTAAATACGAGTCGAGAGCATGGATCAACAGCTGTTGAGCCCTGAAGGGATGGCTTATGAACTGTAGGCTGCTGGTAGGCCCTGTAGTTTCAGAACATTCCCTCCTACAAGGCATCATTGCTTCCAAGGAAAGCTAGCCTCTGAATGGACTGTAAAAGTATTTGAAACATCAAACGGCTTCTATAAACGCGACCACAAAAGTGACCATGGGCGAGAGGTCAATCATCACTAGTGTTATCAGCGGGGTTGACCGATGTGTCCTTGATGGAAAAGTTAGGGTATCTTTCATGCCCACTATCGCTCCTAACGGTCGACGTGATTTGTTTTTTTTTTTTTGGTTTCTAACAGCATAGTGACTTTTTATTTGATGCTGGAAGGAGACTTTTCGATGAACATTTCCAATTACACATACTATTTGGTTCTGAAATTAATGTGGAAGTTTACATCATAGACAGCAGCAATACATGAATGGTTGTTTCAAGAGTGTGTGTGCCATTTGATAGTTTGATTTTTCCCATTAGATCTATTATTTATTCGTTGCTATATTTACTGTTTTGCTTTTCTAGGACATGGCTCAAGGAAACGCGTACATTCCGGACGATTTTGAGGTGAGTGGCATTTGATTGTTTGGTTTTTCCACTTAAGTTCATGGGAAGAATGTATAACGTAGCTTGCATGACGGTCAAAAAAGCTCAACATCAAAAACTTAACAGCTTATATCGGTTGGTTGTTGTTGTTAGAGTTCGATATCTGCTAGTTGTCATTCCCTTTTCTTTTCCTTGGTGACCTTGCTATATGAAGGAATTGTTTGTCCTGATGATTCTTTCGATATCATGTGTGCAGGACTCACGTTCCTTTTTTCAAGAGGTGCACATGGGCAAAAAGGTCCCATTTATACAGTTCGGCGCTCTGTGAATGTTCTGATGCTCAAGGTAGCGAATGATAAAAAATGGTTGCCCCGTCATTTTCGCGTAGAGTTGACCTGTTTAAGTGTCGTAGAAAGATACGGGCAGAATCGGCTCATCGTCTACGTTACGCGCTGATTACTACTAGCTTTGTTGAAAAGGTTGAGGCTCTTCAGACTTCCTTTGAATAAAAACTCGGTCCTTAACTGCGTTCCCCTCCAAAATATAATGACTCAAGCGACTCGACTGTGACTCAAGCGTGTTGTTGCGGACAGATCCACTTGTAGCTTGATTCTACTGCAGAACGGCATTCATGAGACAGTGCAGACTCATTACTCGACCATGCTTTACCTCCAATAATCGATGGTGTTTAGTTACCGGTAAGCGCTTTCGATATTCCGCGGTGTTATGCAGACGATCTTGCAGCCGTAGTCATAACTGAAGGTTTAATCCGTGATCGAGTCAGGCGATTAGCGAAAGGCAAGATTCTCCTAAATAAGTTTCAATTTGCAGTGAGTCGCCTACAGTATTTATAAAACTCGTTTTTAGACATACATGAGGCGATTGGTGAACATCAATTGTCGCTCCTTTGTGTACTCAAGGGATCTTACAAGTTTTTCAACACATTGGTTAGTGAAGTGTTCCTTTCTATGGTTTTCGCCTAGTTTTATTATTCTTTGGTTAAGGTAGACGAGCTATCGAACGCCCGGTGGTCTTGCAAGGAACCAATGACCGTCGATTTCATACGATGCAAAAGCTACGAAGACGATGCCACTTCAGGAAAGGTCCAGATTATCGGGCTCAGTAATCTAGAGGAACTTCGAGGAAAGAATGTGTTGGTGGGTATTTCATCCACGAAATGTATAGATAAAAATACCTGTATCACCTTCGTTCCTTTGGTCATCGATTTGCCCAAGCGGGCGTCGGCATTCCGTTTGTTCGGAATTTCGGTGAAGAAATGTGACCATCGAACCGGCTGTCGTCCTGATGTACGCTTGACGTCCCGAAAAATCCCGTCAGTGGCCGATCTGGTCCAACATTCATCATAAAATCGCATGTCGTGTCCAACCCACCTGATTTTCGATTCCTCGGCGGAAACGACAGCGCACCTTATCTTCTACCGTTGAGGAAGTTCGGTACTCCGGATTGTCCTCTGCACTTGCTACACTAGATAAAATTGTGAAAAAAAATGCGCGTTGGTCAATAGCAGCAATTCCAGATAAGGTCGTGTTGAACCATCTGTTCTGTGGATAAGATAGTGTAGCCCACGAGTGTCACAACTGTGTCGTTATTGCGGCTCGAAAGTGCGCAACAGTTTCGCTCCTGCCTCACAAAGTGAGCCAATGACGGCGTATGTGAGCTAATGGACGGGATACCTCGCGCGGTTGGTGGAGCCATAGAGCAAGCAATTTAGACAGCTCGTTCGGACGCGCCACTCCCTCAGAGCTCTTGAACAAGAACTCTCAGAGAAGTCCTCGTTCAAGGGCTTCAGCGGCGGTTTGCTTCGCTTTTTTTTCATTTCACTCGGCATCCAAATTTCATTATCGATCGGTGACGCTTCACAGATTTGACGTGGGGTTGTTGCTTTAACTTGAGCAGTCGCATTTTACTCCTATCAAAATGTAGCCTAGACCATCTAAACCCGACTCTGATTTTTTTAAAATTAGTTTGTTTTGTGGGGTAACCAATAGGAAAAGTATAAAAGAGGACCGAGCACTTAGCGTTGATCAATGCGTCCTGAGATGCGCCACGCATTCTGCTTCCGTTCAAAATCGTAGTGGCAATTCAATTCGGCACGTAATTGACTTGAGGGGCCAACCAATGTACAAGTCACTGTTTTTATCTTTCCACACAAGTCTGATACCAGTAGGCCGGCCACGGAGGTATGAACAGCTGTTGGGCCGCACGACGCGGAGTTTGATCCTCGGACCGCGCGCGTGGTTTGCAGCGTCACTTGTCACTACAACACTTCCGCCCCACTAGCATCTAGAGATATCTAGTCAGTTGTTGGAATGGTGGTTCCAAGCAGAGTTTGACCAGGAGGTCTATCATTGCACCATACCCGTTAAAACGGTCCATTGCTGTATATTACGCTACCCTCCTAGACTTAAACAAGAGCTATCATCAGAAAAACACTAAAGCTTCGAGCACACTCGATTTCTAGACGTACCGCCTCATCCGGAAATGTCGTGGTAAATACATATATGCACCAGCCAAAGTCCAATGGCTAAACATTGTTGGATTATAGAATCCGACGCTCCTGTTCCGGTGATGATTAGTACAATTTATTTTTATTCGGGCGATGGGATTCTTAGTTCCTTCAGACTGCATTAGACCTCTTCGAGTTTATGCAATTAACACGTAGCGGACCGACGCTGTTTGCGGTTTTCCCACTCGCGTGGCCAAGCGATTTTTGTTTCGGCCTTTGGCATGCATCATCGTGTGATGCACTTGGCCATAGGAGCAGTTTTTCTTCAGGATAATCTGAAATCTTCTCCCTTAGGTTAAAATCTGTTAGCATGTGTTCTTCTGTTTGTGGAAGAACATATCCTGACAGATTGAAGCATCGCCAAAATGCCCAATCTCATTAATAGCAATTTCTTTTTATAATGATGAATACGAAATTGAAAATAAACCTACGACAGTCGAAAATATAGGAATTCATGAAGTTATATGAAATTAAGTTGTATGGTATCGGAATCTATTCTTTGATTTTCCAAATCCCTTCATGAAAACTTTGCATCTCTAACATCCAACAGTAGTTTAATATTAGAGCAATAGTTAATTTTCTAGTTGGTGAGGTCCCAAGCAGATATGTTTTTCGCCATAGTCGAAAGCAATGTGCGTGGTTCTTGACTAGTGTTGGTCCATAGAATAAAGAGAAATTTGAGTTTGAATCTGGCCACGCGGGCAAGTAAGTGGATGCATCACCATGTGATGCACTCGGTACGCAATGTGTTAACAGACAGAACCTCTAGTCAAAGCTCTACTTTGTCATGTGGAATATTGCTAGTGGTTGCTGTAATTCTTCACGTCTAGTGATTGTGGGGTGGGAGTATATTGGTTCATCCTGATCCGAATGGGCATCATACCAACAGTTTTTAACCATTACTGAACAGAGCGTTCACATAGCTTTCCTTGTCCTAAGTCTCTCACTCCGTAACCATTCCATTGAAACGACATACATTCCAGTTACCAAGCTCACTAGTTCCCTGCGACCAGATCAAAGGCCTTACAATTAGCCAAAAACAAGTGAAACCGAGCCATTCTTAGCAAATCGGCTTTCTGTGGTCGCAATCTGCGTGATTAACTCATTCAAAGTGAAAGTGTTCCATTTCCAGATTGTGGATGACATCGTTGACACTGGCCTTACACTGTCGAAACTCATCCACACCATAGAAGAATACGGTAAGCGCTGAGCTCAAACATTGTCCAAATCGTAGAAGGATAGTGATTTTTATGGTTCTTAGGGACACCTTTGACAATTGTAGGAGGGTAGGATTCGAAAATGAAATCGTAGGTGCTATAAAGCCTATCAATGAAGGGGTAAAAAAAGCAAAGAACATGGCCAGGAATTACCTGAGCAAGGCTCTTTCTCGATATGAGCAGTTTTGCCAGATCGCGACGAGGAGGCATTGAGCGCTGGGGCGAGAGTGCAGGTATCGAGGGTAAGAGAGGGCATAGAAGCGGTTTCAAATTTTATACAACCAATTCCAATATGAAGGCACGGGCGAGTGGTTTGTTCAGGGGCGTATGCAGCAGTTCCCGGCCGGGAATGCGTCCCAAAAACTCTATTTCTGAATGCATCCTAGTTGCTTGTCCATGAGAAATACGCCATCGACCTGAGTAGGGGCGCAGTTTTGGAGACCCATCCACGGCCGAGTAGTGCTCCACACGGCCTCAAGGAAGTGACACTGGGAGTTTGCGACCTTTCCTCGAATTCTTGTTCCGAAAATAATGCCATCAGTGAGTTTGCGAACCCATCCTATTTGAGAAGGGTTTTCTTATTTCAAGAGTTTTCTTTTTCAAGAGAGAACGAAGTGCGGTATCTTTTATGTAAGTCTGAAAAGGGTATCAAATAAAAAAAGAACAGAGTGAGAATGACTGAGAGGATTAAATGGTTTCAAGTAGACAAATCAGGAATGAATGTGAATCAGAAAAAGGAAAGCTCGCCATCGGTCAAGGAACACGACAGGTTTACACAATTCGATTCGATTATAGGGGCCAAGAAGATATGGACAGCGTTGTTGCTCTCAAAACGGGTGGATCGCAGGGTGAACGTTGTTGAGGATTTTGTCGCCTTCCACATCCCTAATAAGGTACGATTAAACGTCTCTTTGTGGTTACAAGAATTGATTTAGGAGTTCAGTGGTATTTTTCAGTTTATCGTTGGCTATGGCCTTGACTATAATCAGAAATTCCGTGATCTGAATCACATATGTGTGATGAGCGCTACAGGTATAGAGAAGTATAAGAATAGTTGATCTCTGTCTTATGAATCGATCACAGCTTAATGATCATGTTTGATAACTCGTTGAACAAGTTGTTGAATGTTTTAACGTTTTTACTTACATATGCTTTTAAGTTGTACTGTACTAGTTTGAGGAAAGATTCGCTAGATTTTGTCTGTAAAGATACTGAATTAATAACGTACTGCAACGGGCTATTCGTTGCATCAATAGGTTTTAACAGTTTGAGCACTTAGTGAAGTAGTTTCGCAGTTTCGTAGCACTTGTATAGCGAATAAAGTGTTGGCGTCAGTTGGTGATCCTATGATGGGCCATGATTATTACTTCCATTCAGAGTCGTGGTGCTCCTTGGGGGCACTGACCAGCAGAGGCGCTCAAATTCCCATTGAACTTTGAATTACGACCCATATATGTTGTTAGAGCTTCAGACGCAAATATGGAAACTAAAACTACAAAATGAACTTACCAAGGAAGTTGTGGGCAGTCAAAGTTGACTGGAAGTTAGGCGTTATGATTGTTTTAACTATTTGATTGCGATGTAAGACAATCACTTGGTGCACCATCGGCCGTGTTTCGGACGGAGAAAGTCACAACAGTAGATCCCTCTCCTCCCACCGCGATCATGCGACCGCCGCTGATGGTGTCAGCGTTGTGGAAACTAGTTCAATTTGACGCACTGCAACTCCTTCCCTTCTCTCCTCCCCCCGCCTTCCAAATTCCCAAAAAAAGCTGACGTCTGGAAGATAGAGGCGTTATATAATAGCAGAGCACGCTTACCCCGCTATTCTATTAATTATCTCCCTGAC
>KZ345037.1:325383-350721 GCA_002352805.1 Teladorsagia circumcincta
GGCCACGCCCACCCTGCTAACACTGTTGCTTTAAGCAGGTGTCAGACCTCGCCACCATCGTGCGAACTACCAGCAAATCGCGCAAAGGTTGCAAAGCCCGAAAACTGCTTACTCGTTCCCTATGACATCTTCAGATGAGTTACCAAGATGTTCTCTATCTGTGTCGAAAGGGTGTGGTCCTTAGCAGTCGCAATATTTTTGTTCTTGCGAATCATGACCGTGACCTACGGTGGCCACTACAATAATACTGTAACAATAACAGGAAACATACAAATATCAACTTGAAATGAGGTTATGATAAGATGTATACATATAACTATTGGAAGTGTTAACTGAAAAGCTGCTTGACATTGTTCTTGATGGTTAAATCAAAGTTAGCGCTCCGTGGGCTAGTACATGAACATGAAATTAGTGGAAACTTGTAATAAAAGCTGCATGGATGAGTAATCTTAGCAGCTATGCACAATAATCAAAAATTGTATAAAAAGTACAAAAGTTACATTGTTAGTTGATTTCTGAGAAAACAAGGATACATAGATCCATTAGCATGAGATCTCTGAGATCTACAAGTGAGATATAAGTACGGACGGTATAGAAAACACGGTAATAAGTGCAGCATAGTGAACCGGACGCAAAAATGGCTTCAAATAGACAGAACTTCAATTATAACCCAAGTCGATTAATAGAATTAACTGTTCAAAACAGCTGAAATTGGGAAACTAAAAGGGCAACATTATCACCTAGGTCCTTATTAGCGTTGTTAGTAATGTTTGTAGGCTGAGTGTTACATGGACGGCGGTTTGGTCGACGAATAGTGGGAGAGAACGACGTACGAGCACGGACAAAATGATTCATATGTGACATTACTACAGGTCCTGAACATAATTTTTTCGAGATCAAGAAAACGGTCATCAAAACCTGGAGATTCTCGTAGCATTTAGATGGTGACTACAAAAGTTCTGCTCAGGAAGTTCTACCAGAATAAGGAAACTCAAATTTTGCTCACACTACTATCGCTGAAGTAAATTTCGTTTACACAAAATCACAACTCACGAGAAATCGACCGCGATTCAAAATTCAATAGATTCTCAATGGAAGAATGCTAGTAAAATCATTACTCACTCGAGTATGTCGTGTTAGCAAACGCCGAAATGCGCTCTGACCACGAGCCTGACGCCGACGTGGTTGAATAGAAGTCAACCGTATTCCCGCATCCTCCAGTCCATCCTGTATTATCATGTGATCAGAGGTATTGCATTTCTTAGTATCAACGAGAATTGGGATATGGTAAGGACATGACCTGCTAATGAATAGTTGAGTAAAAGTTTGTCCGGAACATACGTTGACTAGTTTGACGAGAGTTTTGACGAAAATATGACCCAGAATCAGTTTTCTTGAAATCACAGCGGCGCACAGATGGTTGGTTCGTATTAGTGGAGAGACGAGAGCCATAATGTGGAGGCGGACCACGACCATCGAACATGCCACAATCGGTGTTCCAATCTCTGGACGGTTCGCTGAATGAATAAGTAAGAAATAAGAAGTAATGGGCAGTCGAAATTATCGAAAGCAGTGAGAAAAAGTAGTTAGGGCCCAGCAATTTCAAATGGTATATTAAAGCAGATATTGCCACACTAGGCAGCGATTGAGCACAACTTTCATTGAGTAACTTCGCCACTCAAAGGGAGTCAACCACGCAGAAGAGCCTTTTTGGGACAGTATTTCTACACTATAGGGGCGAGTCAACTGCGTGTGGGAAACACAACATTGGGTGTACATAATATTGTAGCGCATTTAACCTCATAGTCATCAAATCTTCATTCAAGTCAGCTGCACGGGTAAGCTATTCAAAGGTCTTGCAAAGGTGATGCTTTTCACGAGCGTTTCACAAGCTGTTTAGCCCCAAGGATTCTCACAATATACAGCGCAGAAATCCTGAAGGCCAGTTGACCTTGTTAGGGGGGCACTGATTGAATATTAACGGAGAGGCAGAAAGAGATACCCGACAAGAGACCCGTCGCGCGGCTCGAAGGCAGAGGCGCAGACGGGTCAGCGGACGAGTCGCAACGCGTACTGGAGCGATTTAGCGTCAAGTTAGATAGAATGTGCTATAGTACGTCCCACATCGCACAGTACGTGTTGCGACTCGTGCGCTGGACAATCTGTGTTTCTACTATCTCGCCGCGAGGCGGGCCTATTACGGGACGAAAAAAGTAGTTGTCTCACTTACTACAAAGTCCATTGTGCTGTCATCAGCCTAGTAACGTGGCCTGTCACTTGTATGAAATGGTGAATAGAGCAGCTCTCTTCGATGGAGGAGACTCGGCTCTAGAACGCGCGCTACAACTCGTCAGCTGGCCCGTGTGGGTCTCTGCCTTCTTGCCGCACGACGGGTCTCCTATCGGGTACTCAACAAAAAGCTACGATATAATGTACCAACTCCTTCACACGGGAGAAGAGATATCATATTGCGGGTTCACTGCACCCCGATTAGGGCAGAACTTCGTAGTAAACCACTTCCAGCGCTTATGCGTAATTCTGAGAAATCATCCATTCATGTAACTTTACCCCTGTTTTCAAAAATCTATTATTGCAATTATATCACGAAGAAAAATTTTGACATTATAAAACAAAGTTAAGCATGCTCTGCTCTTACCTATCGCATTCAAGCAATGGCATTGGCGTAATAGGAAGAGAGCTCAAAAATCTATACCTGTAAATATTACTTTATTAAATCAACCTCTAAAACCATCATTGACTCGAAAATGAAACCTACAAATTGCGGGCGTTAGCTTCGGCCTTTTCACTAACTTCCATTGCCCTATTCTGTGCTCGCCCTGGTATCCCATTCGAAACATCACGTCTGAAATCCTACGAGTTTGATGCGACTATATATTGACAATGTCCACTAATATTACAGGAAAGTACGCATGGAGAAACTGCTCAAAAGTCACAAAGTGAGTGAGTACACTTTATCGTTGCTGCAATGAATGGAAGAATTGCCCGTTGAAAATCGAGTACGTATAGGCGGCGCACGAACCATAGGAAGGTGTTCACTGAGATTATTCAGGTCCATGTGCGCTCGTTGCCAGCATGACTGCAAAAATCAACTACTGTTGCGAAGCCGAAAAGTCTAAGAGTGAAAAGGACATACCTCACACATATACTTTAGACAGCGCAGCTGTGGACAGAAATTCCGTGCTCTCGTCTTTTGACAAATGTCGCACTGTGTAAGTCGCATCAAGTATGGTTTCAACTCAACCTCAAATTAAAGTTAGTCAGGTCTCAGCGGTGACGTGCCTGGAGCGTAGTGTACAGACAGGGTGGGGAAAATTACTGATGCACCATTATTTCATTCAGAGTTCAGGACTAACTTTCAGTAATCAATTCTAATCTGACTATTACACCAGTATGTTTGCCCCACCCTAAATGCGAAAGTAATAGCCATACCAGTAATTTGTTGCAATTATGCAAAAAAAAGCTCAAATGAAGAATTTTTGAAAACCAAAAACAGGAATTTGACGCACATAGGTTCGCACCTTCTTGAAGCAGTCCGTTACTTTGAAAGAAATGAAACGACGTGCGATGGCAACAAGGAAAGAATCTCTATCGCGAAATACGACGCATCCGGCACCTTTTGGATAATCTGTTTCCACCTCGACCTGAAGAGCTTAGAATTGCTTTACCGAAGGCACCACCGTGACTAAAAAATGGAAAAGGGTTAATATGCAGATTCAAAAAATCGCCGATATGGACAAACAATGGTACTGACTCACCTCTATCTGTGCCATAATGACATCACCAAATGCGAGTGACATGAAATCAAAAAGTTCCTCTGCAAAGAATGGCACTTTCCAATTTTCACTTTGAGCGGTGAGAAAATAAATAATATAAATATAAATATCTCAGCAAAGTAATTAGTATTTATTCATAAACATATTTTAGGCGAAGAGAAAAATTTTGGAAAACAGTGGCATTTCTTAAACCGGGCTGGCAGTAACCCACTGCTAATGTATCATCCAGAAGTAAGGAGTAAGAAGGGTGGTTGCGCTCGACCTGTGGAATTTATTGAATAACTAGTGTGTTTTTGGTCCCTTCCCGTTTCGTCCAGGGTGAAAAGGGCTCGTATGTGATGGAATCGGCGATGCCTTTTTCAGAGAAGGGTAAGGAGGACCCTGGAAAGAGGTAAAAAGAGGACTCAGCAACTGCTGAGCATTTGTCGGGAATAGTTAGATGCCCAGTAATTTCCATAGAATTTCAGGGATGGAAAGTAGAGTTTGGGGAGGACATAATGGACACATTGGAATTATCACCCAAGTGGGACGTGGAGGGGGAGGGGCAGAGACATTGCTATATTAAATTTGCTTGACACGGGGCTCATACTACCCTTACGCGTCTACACCCATCTCTTGGAGCCGATTTCAGACTTTGCGAATTGAGCGCTTCGCTAGCGTCTGCGGTCGCGTCGCGGCCAACGAATGGCCCGATTGGCTGGTACCGCAACGCGACCGCGGACGTTAGCGATTCATTCGATTCGCAAAGTCTGACACCAGCCTGGCTCAGAAATGTCCTTGCTGCCGATGGTCTTCAATAGATCAGTGGTCCTTATGGATAGCACAACTGAACAATGTTATGTATGATTTGTGTTCCAGTTCCTATCTTGATCAACTGTTGCGGAAACGACTGTTACTTTGTAACCTACCCTCCCTCTACGCCTAACCTTTCTTTGCTTCTTCAAGACCCGTTTGCTAGTAAACGCTACATGCATTGAACGGAATATTAGAAATGTATTTTAAGTTTTGCAACTAAAACTCACTAGCGGTTACCGTGCGTGGAAGACCTCCCACAAATACAGCATTTTTGGTGAGATTATCAATATAATCCACACTATTCTTGCTGCAGTACTTCGCATCTCTGTTTAACCAAACTCGAATGTGAATCTGAACTTAGAAATATAATAAAAAATACAAGCCCATATTCGAAAAGCACGTGCTCACAGTAGCGTGACGATTTCCGCACACAGGTGTTGAAATAGAATATTTTCCGTTAAAGTTGGCACACGTGTTGATCAGATTGACTACAGAATCGGCTGAGGCAAAAATCGCGAACGCATACCCTAAAATCGAAAACATCACTCGAAAATCGCTAGAATGCCAATTATTTTATAGAAGGAAAAAATCGCGATAAAACAGATGTCATTGGAAGTAGAAGATAGGTAAGGAAGAGGGTAAAGAATTTTCAGCAGACGACAGATGGCTTTTTTGCGGCGGTAGACGCGCTAGCAGGCGTGGTAAGGCGCCAAAGGGGACTCGAAAGCTTCGCCGGTTCTCAGACACGCCCACCGCCTGCACGTGTAAGGAGTAAACCGCAATGTATTTGAATAAAATTGTTACTGCCGTAGTTCGGATTTCTATTCTACCCGCACTGTTTACATCAGCCATCTGACGACAACTGCCTACCGATCGCCGTTTCCATGACCTTCCACAGTTTAATGTTGATCGACTCTTGGGCTGGTTGAACTCTACCGTTGGTACTTTTTGGAAGATTGCACGATCCCCGTTCAAGACGTCTTGATACGAACCCCACACCACCATCACGAAAATAGGAGCTCTCCATACGACTTCCCCACCCCACCCCGAAAACCACCCTCACCATTCTTTTTTTTTCGCTGTGAGAGCATCAGGTCCACTTATAACCAGGGTAGACTTATGTCGCTTTCTGTCCTCGCGATCCGCACCCGGGCACCTCTACTTTGACTTTCCAACTGCATCAGCTTATCGTGAACCTTTCGATATCACTACTTTTACACATTAGCTATTGCACTATCACACTCCTAGAAAGGTTCAAAAAGATTTCTCCGGGATATCGCCTTCAAGAATGACATAATGAACTGGAATGTCGATGTTGCCATGCCTTTTTTTGCGGAATACATGCGTTTTCGGTATATTTTTTTATCATTCTGCTGTGAAGCATCCTTTTCCTCTCCATAAAATTTTATGGCAACAGCGACATTACCTGAGAGTAGATTCTGATTGCGGGCACAGCTGCTAATGACGCTATATCTAAGGATACATTGTAGGGCCACGTTGGCAGGCGGTAAAGTACAAGGTCAAAAGTCACAAGTCTATGTACATTTCCGGAGCGATTGTTATTTTATTGCTATGATCTCCGACTTATTTTCGGCGATTCTGTACTCTTCCTTATCCTGTTGTTCAGTGCGTTTTATAAGTATAGACGCACCATCAAAAAAGCCGTAATCAATCTTAACGACGTCCTTGACAAAAAGAGTTGTCAGTATCGTAATCAGCATGTAGCTGTGTACCATGTAGCATGTACCACTGGTAGCTGTGAGCCCAAAGCCAATCAGCGATATGATGCGCAGTGCTCATTGCTAATTATTGCTTTCTTAAAACGGTGACTTAACTGGGTAAAAAGCCCAGTTTTGTGAGGGATTCTGAAGTGCGTCTATACTTATGAAACGGTGCATGTAGTAACCAAGCGTTAGAAAACGCCCAATTTTTCTGCACTTTGCATGAAACCTACTTCTTATAGGTTTTCAGGCACGCTGATTACGATACTGACAACCCTTCTTGTCAAGGATGTCGTTAAAGATTGATTACGGCTTTTTTGAGGGTGCGTCTATACTTATGAAACGCACTGTATAATTTCTCAAAGTTCTCTATGCCTTTCCTGATTTGTCTGATTCCACTTTCCAACAGCGCCACGGTGGAACGACAATTTTCTCGTCTGCGGTCGTGTATTCTATTGCAGCGGTATAACCCTTGTGACGAGCTGTTAGGTTTTTTCTTTAGCGTCGTTGCGCTAAGTACGATGGGTGTTTTGTAGAAATGCAGAGCCTTCATTGATTGTCAAAATTTCTTTAATTTATCACAACTTCTAGTCTGAGGTTCCTTTTTACGGACGCTATTTGGTGCTAAGTGGGTTGAGGGGGGGGGGACCACGCGGCGGCGCGGCTCTTTGCTCGCCTCCACCCTCTCGAGCAAGACAGTGTAAACTCAAACATTTCAGCTTTTCACGCATGTCAAGTGACTGTCCTCACCCCCACCCCCTAGACTGCCTACACTCCCCCTGGCTCACAGATTTTCCTAAGTACGGAAACATTCCAGGCGAGCACAGCGCCGCGTCGCTGCGTGGTCCCCCCAACCAGGGTCAACCGTCACGTTCGAACATTTTCGGGATTTTTGCGACCCTCCTGTCGAGGGGGTCCAGTTGCGACCCCCTTGGAGGGTCCAACCGTGACGATTGCGACCCCCCCCCCCCTTCCTCAGCTCAACCACCAACACGTTTCTATAGTATTTGATTCTGAGATCAGTCGACACCCAAAACCCCGCCCACTTTTTTCCCTAAAAATGCCGTCGAGCGCCGGGACGGGGGGTATACGCGCGCAGAAACGGCAAATTTTTCATGCGATCCCCTCCTCCCAAAACCTCTTTTCATGCGACCCCCTTCCTCGGCCCGTGACCAGAATGCGACCCCTCCGTTCGAACAGTTCGAACGGACGGTTGACCCTGCAACCCACTTAGCACCGGCTATTTGACCACTGCGAACGTTGTTCTACTTTTTTTTATTCGCAAAAAAAAGGCGGTTCCAGCTAATTAATATAGAAACGCTTTCTTTTTCTCCTAGCTGGGGGAAATTCGCCTTTTTCGCGAAAGAGTTGGCTCCAAGTATTAATACGGGAGCACTTTCTTTCTTCTTCTATAAATTCAGGGGGGAACGGTCTGTTTCGATCTTGCGGTTGGAAATTACTGCTTTGAAAACGTGGTCTTAGTACGAGCAGTTATTTTTCGGTTTACGGACTATTTGAACTCGGTCCCCTTGTAAATATAATCCTTAAATATGTTCCTAAACCACAGCTCCGACAGCTTCACCAAGTAAAACCTTCAAAAGTGGGCACTATTGCACTGTTGCAACCTAAGTAAGGGTTAGACGGGTAATTTTTTTTTGTGCTGGACTTTGTTCTGGAGCTAGGTTGCCATGCTCAGAATCGCGAACGGAGCCGTAATAGGGCCCCAGGGCATGCATTTACCGCTCCCGCCGCCCATCCCTGCTCCCTCCGCCCACTTTAAGAGTGCATGGCCGGCACAACGAGTGAAATCAGCTAAGATGATTGTCGTATCAACCGAAGGAATAGCTGGTATATCTGGAAAAACTCGTTTGGACGTGCTCCTCTCCCAAGCTGGCCTTGTTCACTGCCCGGGGAGCGAGGCTTTCGTTTTCAGCCTTGTCGATGATTTATTTTCGTTTTTTCTTCATTGTCGTTCCATTTCCCACCTCTATAGTCAGTTTCAATCACGATAATGCCCAAACACGAGCCTGAATTTTGCTTTTAAGGATTGCTTTTTCGACCAGCTCACTGACGTCTATATGTGCGAATGCGAGGACTCAAGGCACGAAACCGAGAAGCGTACCCCCACCTTGCGCTAGCTGTAATGTCAAAATGGACTCTTCACAACCGATACAGCCAATCCTGTCCGCCTACACTTCTGTGAGCCGAGGAGTACATGTCGTGCTCTTGCGAGACGCATGGTATTAGCGAGATGTAGGAATCAGACGAACGTCCGCCGACCTTCATAGGGCGGCATCCCTAGAGATGACCGAGACGATGCGAAGCTGAGGGAACCCAGATTTGGTGAGCGCCACAGTTATTCACTTTTCATATTAGGCATCTTTCTTACTCATTCTTAGTTCTTGCTATAAGCGTTTTATTCCTATATTTCAATGTTACTGATGTCCTGCTCTTCTATCTGTGTTGTTCTGAACACCACTATACATTCAACCTCTTCAGAGGGTCATATTAGGCTAGATGGGTGGTAAGCTGAAGTACCAGTTACAAGGTTACAAGGTACCCGGGCATGGTAAATTGGCAGAGGACAGATTTCCGACTACATACCCCTGCGACTGCTCACCACTAAGAGTTGCATGGCGTCCGGAGCAGGAAATCTTGTCTTGTGTTGTCGTTTGAAGAATGGGGTTCCGCGTGTTAGGAGGATGGTTCAAGAACCGTAGAGGGAAGAAATGGAACAACGGGACTATTTTTCGAGTGGTTTTTAAAAAAGTTGCAGTGTTTCTCCAACAGCGTTAATCTTCTAAATTCCAATTAGTTTCAAAGATTGCATATGTACAAAATACGGAACAACAGGGCTATTTGTTGGAGAATTCGACATTTGAAATAGTTTAAACACTTTTTAAAAATTTGTTTTTGATTGTTGACTGCTGTTTTTCTCCGCATTTCGATTTGCGAATGAGCCTTGCGATCTTTTTTAGAAAGAAAATAATTGTCTTTTCCGAAGTTTTTTTGTACCTTCCCATGGGAGCGCTACAGTAAAAGACACCTTCCCATGGGAGCGCTACTGTAAAAGACATCACCGTCAAAATGAGGAGGTCCGCAACTACTGCAAGGCTCCATTTTTTTGAAAAGGGAGTTTCGAATTCCTAGTATAGTAGGTAAATTTTTGGAAGTAGAGTTCTCTAGGAGTGCAAACCTTCAGTAAACGAGTAGATTTCAAGCGGTCTTGATTCCCGTTTTGTGAGCGGAACAGTAGCTGACATATCGACGGCGGCCCATATTGATGATGGGCAGAAAAACATGCAAAAATACATGAATAGCCAACATAGGAGGATGTACTGATCCCCTCTACAACGGAGAGATCGCAAAGCGCAGGCTGGAAACCGAGTAACTGTAACGACGGCTACCCTTACGCATAAGGAACTAATTGAGTGATCTACTTGAGGACAAAAGATAAGAATTCGACGTTGATCAATCCGCTTGTAGATGCGCCGCACACTGCACTTCCTCCAGAATCGTGGTGGAATTTCAAATCACAACTGAGTACTGAGTCCTATTGGACTCTTTTTCACTATGAATACTGATAAGGAATGCTTGACAACCCGCTGGCTTTGTACAGGCAGTTAATCTAATCATGACAGCATATTGGTATTATAGAGCATCATCCTCTATTATCAATCGAAGGCTGTTATGAAAAGCAAGGAAAATAATGAATCACCGATGTCAGTGATAATAGTGATCTTCTTATTATTGTTTTGAGGGTCATATAAAAACCCTCTGCAGTAAGAATAAAGTTTGTTGTTCCACCTCGTCTTCCGGCAACAACAGCAGCGGCAGAACCCCCGCCACAGATATCTCTTCCAACTTCGTAAGGCGATATACACACCCTCAACCGCAAAGGATAAAGCATCCACGTTGATAGCTTCTCTGCATAGGTAACAAGCATTATGGTGCGATATGAGTGCCATATGATCCATACAGTGATTGGGGAGGGGGGGGGGGGCGTTTCATGCACCACGTGGTGGTCCCATCTTCTCAGATACGTCCGTACCAATTGGTCGGGAGATAGAAGGCCTAACATAGGAGAGATTCCATCGTTATTTATCTCACGAAACATGCAACACTCGACTTTTCAACAAATCTGTCCGAACAAGCACTGAACACTCGCTAATCACTACCATTAAGCAATTTTGCTTGTAGAACAGACACCTGGCACAGCATTGGGTAACCACATTAGTAAATTTTGAACAGAAAGATGCTAATATCTTTCACTGCTTGTTTGCGCTCACTGTAATACTAAGCGGGTCAGTATGAACTCCTGCTCTAGAATAACCACGCAATCGTCAGCTGTGCGGAGAAGGGACCGCACCATTAGCCCGCCGATAGGCGGATTAACTGTAAATATTTGTAATAAAAAATATATACCATTATGCTCACATAACTGTACATGTATAATACAGTGCGTTTCATAACTATAATGTCACCCTAAAATTTTGCATTTCCGGAACAAGCAGACGACTGGGAATTTTTCTGATATTACCAACAGATTCCTCATTATAAATAACCCCTGTAACGCGGTCTTGACAGGAACAGCTTTTCTTCTAATTTTCTTATAATTATTTCTTGGTTTTTGCACCGTTTCATAATTATAAGGTCACCCTGAGAAAAAGAACAATCAGATAAGATTAATGGCAGACATTGAAGAGTTGATAATCCATGGTTCCTCCTCTATTGAGTGCAAGACCAGATATCCTCAGTGGCATACTGGAGTTGAGATTCAGAGTCGGCTAAGCATCGATCCACTTGCGTGCTTCAATGGCGCTTGATTCAGCTCTTTTGGAGTTCCTAGCTGGTGCGTATCAGCGTGATAATCCACGACGAAGATGTATCTGAGAAATTCTACCGAAATGCGACTAGAATAACAGGATAACGTTCTCAAACCGTCTGGTTATAGAGAGTTTCACGGCTTCTGGTTGACTGAATTACATGAGCACCCGCGATTTTCTGTAAGAATACGTTGTGTTGACGACGCCTTGAGCTCAGGAAAGTGACCAAAAGTCTTTGCAAGGCTCTTCGAACATCTTTGCAGCCCATTACGCAGGCCATGGAAAAAATTTCCGGTACAACTTCATCACAGAAAGCGCTAACACCTATCACCCTTCCTTCAGTAGTATCGTGAGCGCTGAAATGAGCCAGATAAAACAAAAAAAACAACAAAACGCGACAAAAGCGCTCATATCTACAGGAACTGTTTGTGTAAACCACTTTCATCCATAAAAATACCGTGACTACTGAGATTTACTCGCTGTATGATGCGATTGCGCCGCAGGCCCAACTTTGTTCGATCACACTGTAAGTTCAACTTTACGGATTGAATTTGTACCACCTCCTAATGGCCAGTGCGCTTTAAGCCATCCTTGTTGCATTCCTTACAATGTTGCTGCTTAGTTTACCGCTCTGCAGCTCTTAGTTTCCAAGATAAAAACATTAGATTACGAGTGAATGTAATTTCAAGTTGAAGTTCTGTTCGGAGCAGCCCTTATAACTTTTCCCTGATCATTGATATGAACCCCCTGTGGATGTTTAGAGCTTGTGAAATATCTGGAAACATAGAATCTCATCGAATACCCATGAGTAGAGCCAGAGCTTTTCCGAACTGCTCGGCAATGTCTCGATAACCAAGCCGAGCACCACGAAATGCATAAATCTGGCCTTTTCTTCAAAAGACGAATACAAAACATTTGAGAAATTTAGTTGCTGGATGTGTTTGGAACAAATATTCATTTTCATTGTCAGATTTGTTGTTTCACACAAAGTAATATTCATTTTCTCAGGGTGACCTTATAATTATGAAACGGTGCAAAAACCAAGAAATAATTATAAGAAAGTTAGAAGAAAAGCTGTTCTTGCCTAAACTGCGTTACAGGGGTTATTCATAATGAGGAATCTGCTGGTGATATCAGAAAAATTCACGGTCGTCTGCTTGTTGCGGAAATGCAAAATTTCAGGGTGACCTTATAGTTATGAAACGCACTGTATGTGCCTTGTATCTTGGCATAATGCCTACTTGTATAACCATAAGCCTTGTTTTTGTGGTCTTATGCCCTTTGGGAGTTATCCCACATTTCGCCACAACTTGTTACTGTACTCTACCGGATCTCCGCCTGGATCTCTCAAGTCGCGGATCTCTCAAAATATCTCCATACACATTCTACGATTCATCACTTATGATAGCCTCATAATTATGGATCAGTTTCAATCGCAATGAACGGTTCAATTTCCCAAGGTTTTCAGGTGTTTACTGATGGACGGTCTAGTCCTCTATTACCTGTTATCTATATATTCTAAATATTACATTAATTGTTAATTAGACTATTTAGCTCGTGCAGTGAGAACCCCGACGGTTCCGAGGAAGTTCAAGGACCGCAACAGAAGTGGTTCAAGTCAAGCCGCGGCTAATCTCTACTGTATTCGGAGTGGCCTAGAAGCTAAAAAGAAAACTTCAGCAGGTAACCCAGAAGAGGGTGATCAATTGGAAGGAAAACACCACTGGACCACCACATTCAGACAGGTTGGGCTACTCATTCATTCAGTTTACAACCTTTTTACCTTATCAGCGGTGACTAGTTGCTGGAGTAGTTGGAAGTCCGTCCTCCTTTGCTACTTTGTCATGTTACTACACTCGAATTTTGTGACTGGTACTTAGGTTTGCCCCCCCCCTACTTCCATTGGCCGAAGACGACTCCCTGGTTGATCTTTGCGCAACACTGGTGACAGCCAGTCTCAAACCCTTTTTCGCGAAGTAGAGGAACATGGACAACCTTTCTTCCCCGTCAAGACTTCCTCAGGGATGTTTGGACCTGATTTCGTATGCGGTCATTTTCTTGTTTCGTATCTCCATTCTTAAACGCCTCGAAAAGAGGCCAGTTGGAATGAACACATGTATGTAAAAGTAGACACGTGCTGAGAGGAAAGAAACCATGTCGTCGGAAAGCAAAAACTTTTCTCCCCCCCCCCCCCCGTCGGGAGACAGAGCCATAGTGCTGACTTGGAAAGTTTAGTGGCACTTTGTGATTGATGTCATAGTGTAAGTATGCGTTTTCAAGGAATCAGTCAATAATGTGTGTTATTGATGGCTCCGTGAAGGTGCGCTTAACATTTTCATGAGATGCGCCACGCACCCGACCGCACTGGGAAGTGTTGAGGTGTCTCGGCGCCTAATTGATTTATGCAGCCATATCGAGGATTGAAACTAAATGGACTGAAATAAGCCTAGGGGCTTCCATTATGTGACGTTTTTATGACTACCCAGTTCAACTGGGCAGTTCAAAAATTCAGGAAATATTCAAAAGAGAAGGAGAACGTTGACTCCAGATAAGTTCTCGGTGGAAGAACGGAGAGCAGTGGTGGGGCACCTTCCGCTGCCGACGGGGAGAATTTTCTCTTGCTGGATGATGGAAACATGGATCTCTTAGACAACCCGAGTCTATGGACGACTATATTTCATCACGTTGCTCCTACAAGTATCTTCGTAAGTAGAAAACTTCTATTACCTCCAAAATTTAGCTAATTTGCAGTGTTCAGGGTGACGGAAGATACAGATAGATCCCTGCGGTGGTTAGATGTGGACCATCTTCGCAGCTATACACAACCATAGGAGAGTTCAAAAACTTCTTCGCTGTACCGCTACTATACGCCTTTATACCCGATGGGTCCGAAACTACGCATAGAAGGCTGTATTTGGATCTGGCATGAGATAAGACCTATGGGGGGTCACCAAGCTCTGACCCATCCCATCTGCAGGGTCATCTTTGAGAAGCCGGCCATGGAAGCGCTATTGGCAGGAATGCCAGAAAGCGCCTGAAAGGGTGTGTTTACTCAAATATTTTGAACAAATGAACCATCAAACATTTTCACTTTTCAGGTGCTTCTTTCACTACATGCAGTGCATTGTGCGGCACCGTGACACAATCCACTTGAGAAGCGCAGCGAGGAAGAACAGAGTCACAGGTGTGTTCTTTCGCAGGATCCAGATACTGCCCCTCTTGCCACAAAACTATATAGGGATATCTGAAGCGATTCTAGCGCCAGGCCCACCTTTGGTCACCCCAGAGAGCATCATGCCATGATTGCCTTTTTGCAATATTGGCACGATACTTGGAGTATTGGCGACTGATTCGACAGCTCCTTGTGGGATCACTCATCGACAGTCGGTCCGGGAACAACGAACCACGCAGAGGGACTTCACACTAAAATTCGCACAGCATTCATCAGAGAAACGCCTACACTCGCACAAATATTGGGATTTATTACGGGACAACTGACCATTGCTAAATCCTATGTTGCCTATTTTAGACCACCAGAGCTCCAAAGGCAAGCCGAAATTGCTGCGGAGATGGAAAGGTTAAGGGTTGCACACTTTATTCCAAATATTCCTCCGACTACGAGACAATGTAAAGATTAATTGGACTTTTTGGCCCAGCAATTAGCGCACTAATTCGGCCCACGCACCTGTCACTGTTGTTGTTGTTGTTGTTGTTGTTGATACATACATTCTCTTGATAAATGATATTATATAAAGGCTTCGCAATATATTCACTCTCAAAATAGATGCATGTTTCTGTTCAAAACAAAAGGAAGAAATCCTATATGAATCGTTGTTGTCGGAGAGGGACATATCGACAGATCAGCTGGTCTGAAAAATGTAGGTCGTGAAGGAGGGCGGTAGTTGTTGACAGCGGGGAGTCATGAGAGACCACCTTGCTGGAGGGAACCAATCGCGCAGGAATGCTCCAATAAAAGAGGTCCAGACGCAAGGTCGGGGTTGTAATCTTTCCAGTTCCCGAGTTCCGGTGCTCCGGTATTCCAGAGTTCCGGTAATCTTGTGTTCCAGTCTCCAGTTCCAGTAATCCTTGCTCCCGGCACCTGTGTGGTGCCTGAGCGGTCGTGTTAGTTGGGAGCCGTAGGGCCCGCAGGAAAGAGGGCCTGGGCCCAGTCCAGTGGCCTTACCAGGGAGGTCTTTCAGGAAATGCCAAACTTTCTCCAAGCGGTTTTTTGCATGATATAGGGGTTCATGCATGGATCACAGAACTGTACTTCATTTTTTCTGAGCGGCCCTCTGAATACCAAAAAAGAAGTGGGGAAAAATTTCGTGAGAAACTGCTGCTTTTACTGCATCGTGGAGGCTTATATCGCTCATAGCGTTGGATATTGTCATCTAGAAAGGTTTCCGTTAACCATTCATCAAAAATAACGCGAAGTTTCAACAATATGATGTGGTTGTCCGAACCATGTGCTGAAGATATTGTTATCGTTTCTCAAACTTTTTTGGCTCGGTATGCTTGTGGTACTCGGATGGCCTAGTGGATAGTGCGATGGACTCGGGTTGGCAAGATGCGGGTGGGGTAGTTAGTTCGACTCCCCAAGTTCGTCCCCTTTTTGCATTTTTGGCTGCTGCTTCGCGATGATTGCCTAATTCCACCAGCTATATAATTAGCGTCATATTCATGACCAGGGTCATCACTAACCTTGTTAGGATGAGTTTCATTCGACCATTGGAAGAAAAGTGTTGTGGCACCAAAACGGCGCCAAATGGCGCTAGCGCAAAAAAAGAATGCGATTTTCGTGATCGGGGCGTTGGTTCACATTATAACCACATTGGTTCACACTATAACCAAAGTTTCGGGAAAAAACGAGATCTTGACGTAACCTCGAATAATTCGACCACCCATAGATACAACCTGTCATATAACCCGGTATAGGTTGGAGACAGGCGGGGAAAATAGGGGTACTTCCTAGTGATCAGCACGGAAACTGAAGTTCTTCTCCGCAACGCAATTCTCACAGGACTTTCGTCTTTTAAACACGATCTAGCGATCGGCATCGGGCCCAGCCAGTAGCATGGCCAGGAACTCAACCTGGCACTGTTTGACAAGAAGGAAAACCTAGCGACATAGTAATTGTGCGTAAACTTTTGGCCATCACTAGCTCAGGCGTCTACCATTGTCGACTATGGACAAGATTTCCCGTTTTGTGGTTTGGTGACAAGGAGATCGCCTCCGAATTACCCACCGTCGAGGCTGACGGCAGCTGATCGATGGATCTACCCATGGACCAACTGTCGAAGTTGGGTTGAAATCAAAAATTCTTTCGAAACTTTGGGTAAAGGGGTAATTCAGTGTCCCGATTACAAATATGTTGTCCGTTTTCGACGTATGCGTCATCTGACGTCAGTCTGGCGCCACCGAGCGCTACATCGGCGTGGTTTTGGTGTCGCAACTTTCTTCACCAGTTTTTCAGTCAAAGTCTACGTATGAAGGTTGCTGATGATCCTGATTGCGAATACTACATCTGTTCTTCACGCTTTCGCACTTTTTCGCAAATTCTGAAGCGCCAATTCATAACGCAAAAAAATGTAACCGCGAACATTTGAACCACGGACCACTTCATCACTCCTTTTTTGGCATTCAAAGGGCCGCTCCGAAAAAATGAACTTCACTTCTATGTTCCATGCACGTACCTCTATATCATGCAGGAAACCACTTTCGAAAAGCTTGGCATTTCCTGAAAGACCTTCCTCGTTAGTGGCAAAACGGTGAGAGCCTCAGTAGCTCGTTAATGGAGCCTTAGGGGCTCGGTGATTGGCCTTAGTGGCCGAGAGTGTGGAGCCTCCGTGGCTCGGTGATTTGGCCTGAGTGGCCAAGAGGAGCCTTAGTGGCTAGGGATTTGGCCTCAGTAGCCAGTTGCGAAGAAAGGTAGTGGCACGGGGAGAAAGCCTTAGGGGCTGATCGTAGAAGAGGGGTTGCGCCATGCATCGGTTGCTAACCTCGGTGTAGTGGCCTTCGGTCCCGTTGATACAATCCGCCTTCGATTTTCCAGTGATCTTTGTTATTCGTGTGTTTGTTGTTGATTTTGCCTATCAAATAAACCTTCCTTTCTACTTGTGCCAAGCACAGCTACTAAGGGTTACTCCAACGTCGCAGCAGACGAATCCATCTTACACTACATTGTCTGCATACCTTATTTCTCTGGGGTCTAAGATTTTACTCTTACAATCAGACGCTTTGAAGAAGTAGTCTTACAATTAGACGCTTTTAAGAAGTAGGAAGAAAGGTGAAAAAGCTAACTTAGGTAGATGCATCAAAATGTGTTGGGCGGTTCAGTGGGTTTGTTTGTGGGAGAATGTAGATCAGCAAACTCCTTTATTTGCAACTAGTGAGACGAGCGAGAAGTTGGGGGAGGTCCCCGCCTCCCTCGAAGACCAGAGGCGGGGCGACGGGGAAGGAGGTCATCGCAGTGATGACAATCAGCTTTTTCAGATATTTTCATCAATTCAGTAAAGAACTGGCGTATGGACATTATTTGGCGTCCTGGTCACGAATATAATAACCGTTTTAATGCTGGCGCAAGTCTGAGGCAAAATTATGCAAACTGCGCTAAATTTCCAGCGCCAAAAACGCATGTCATATTGTGAACAGGCACTTGATTACCACTTCTAGTTTCAAAAAAAAATCTTCTCGACCTATTCTGGAGTCGTAATGTCGCGCATATGTGCGATTGTAAGAGCAATAGCGTCCTCGTTTATATACCAACATTCAATAAACGGAAATAAAAAAAGAAATTAATGAATACTCAGCAGTTACCATAAGCGGTGCCTTCTTGTTCCGTATCGCCGTTTTCTACAAGTGGCCACACAATATTAACGGCACCGAAGGTGGAGAAAAACTTTTGGAGATCATCTGGAATTAGTACTTCGAATAATATGAAAGCTTAAAGCAACAGTCTCAGCAGGACTTTAACCTTTGACACTAATGCTACAGAACAACGCGCTAGCTCTAGTTGAGAACATTAGAAGACTAGCTAAACAAAAAACTAACCTTGGAAAGCCGCTAGAAAGCGACTTGAGCGCTTTGGAAGTGGGCGTTCCCTAGAATCTCCGTTAGATGTTTGGTAACGCCCACTTCGGAAGCGCTTGAGTCGCTTTCTAACGGCTTTACAAGGTTAGTTTCTTGTTAAGTCACACTCATTATGTTCTTAAGTAAGGCTAGCGCATTGCTCTGCAGCATTGATGTCAAAGGTAAAAATCCTGCTGAGACTGTTGCTTTAAGCCTTTCTAATCGTAAAACCACCAAAGAACCTGAATTAGAGTAAGATGGAAGGCCGCCAAGGAATACTTTACGAGAGTAGATCGTCTGAGGATGGTGGCCCATGAGCATTAGGCGCATTTCCCTTTCGAATTCCGCATCGTCATCAATCACTGAAGAAAATTTCACGTCCATGTTTTTTTGTATGTGAGCTTCTAGCAAGTAGAACAAGCGTGTAAAAAACGAAATTCCAAGATGACCACTGACCGTTGTCACCAACAATTGCCGTGGACTGTGAATGGAAGCTGTGGGAAGTTTCTGAGTCGTTGCCTTCACAAGTTGGAGCCTCCCCGTTGGAGAGAGACGGCATCATTGAAATCGAGAGAGAATTCGATTCGCCAGCCTCTGAAAATGAATACTCAGGGGCCAGGTATAGGTACCAGCGATATTTTTTGCAATCAGCGCATCCTGCAGATAAATGAAAAATTGGTAACCAAAGTCCGTTTCCAACCATTTTCTTTTTGTAGACTTGCTAGTACAGTTGCAAAACCTCCGTACCGATCGCAAGGCCTCATCAAGTGACAAATACACTTGCGGCTGCAACACGGAATCATTAAGGTGGGTGTCAGACTTCGCGATTGCAGCCGGATCGCAGTCACGGGATGCCAGAAACGCGGTGGGGCGAGACACGGCCAAGGAAAAATGGTATTCCTCACTTATTTCGGAGGCTCCCCCCCCCCCATTCTATCCACACTTTTGGGCGCGGCTGCCGCCAGCACGGCCGAGTCGATAGTGCCGGTGAACTGTGCGGGTAAATTCGAAAACGTGCTCAAGGTTCCCGCGAACTACGCTGATAGAGCGTTTTCAAATTCACCTGAACAGTTTGCCGCGCTCGCCGTGACCGCGCCCAGAAGTGTGAATAGAGTGGGGGAGCCCACTTTGAAGCTACTCCTTTCCAAATATTAGGGCGCTTTCAGCTTGGGTCGTTCAATCGTTACGATCGCACAGCATTAGATACGACTTGATTGTCCGATTGTTCGACGTCCAATCGAACGATCGATAGCTTTACGATAGTGGGTACGTACATATTCAGAACAAGTATACCAAAAATCGCCCAGGTAACTCACACAGCACCTGATTTCGTATTACTTTGCGGAAAAATTCCACGAAATGGTGGACCGGAAGATCACCGTCTTAGAGAGATGGGTGACGATACGTTGTGATAAGTCTGTTCTTCTAACCTAAGCTCCTTGCATTGAATACATAGACCTACACTGTAATCTGTGGGTGTTAAAAAACGCAAGATGAGATAAACAAGACGGAAGGACTAAATGAATCTATCGTAACCAGTACGTCTGATGGCGCCTTCTTCTTCTATCATATATCGATTTCTGAAATCACCCGCCCCTGATCGATGATGTGAGAACAAAGAATGCTCTGACTAATACGATTACCAAGTCGTTAAGATGCAACCAGCAGCCGGCTGCGTTTCGTGAAGTGTGGACGCAGCATTAGGCAGCCGTCAAAATTAGCGACAGTGTCGCGTCTGTCACCTCATGCTGGTGTCAGAGTCCGCGATACGTCGCGCGAATCGCGCGACGAGTCGCGGACTCTGACACCAGTATGAGGTGACAGTCTCGAGACGTGTGTCGCACCGTGTGGCAAAGCAAGCCCTACGACTAATAATACTAATACACTGTCTGCTGCGCCATAGTTATTGTTTATTACTTCTTTAGGCTCAGTGTGGCTCAGGGAGGACAGTTACCGCCGTGGCGCCGCGCATGTTAGCATCTTCTCAGTGAGGCAGTGTGAACTAGAACATTCCAGCTTTTCAAAATCATCGGCGCCTGTAAAGCATCTGCGGGATTGGTCGTATGGCTTGCGGGGCGTCGTTCGCTAAAACACAAGACGACTTTTCCATTTTCAGCAGCGCGAAATTTCTAACTCGGACAATCGCAGACCCGTGATCAATGGGGGATGCGATTCCTGCGGCGAAAAAATTTAGCGCCGCGAAAGGCGGGAAACTCGCCTGTTTGAGCGAACCATATCCTGTCTTGCGTTGTGGCACGGTGCGGCACTTGTGTCCCACGGCCAGCGCGGCATACGCGACTTGAAGGTGCGTGGACTAGGAGAGCGCTTGGAGAACATAAGGGACAGAAAAGTCGATAATCAGTCGTGTCCATTAGTACGAGGGCAAAGTAAACGATCGATACCTTTTGAATGTGAAGCGCGAAATACAGACCCTTGTAGTGCGCCGATTCCAAGTGCTCACAAGCTGAGTCACCTTCCCGGGGAGTCCAGAGGGATTAGGCACGTAATGACCTATTGCTCTTCCCTCTTTTGTTACCATCATACTTTGCGAATGCCTCACGGTTCACGGTACTAACGTAGTTGAAGGAAGTCAGTCGCCACTGCGGCGCGCGCCGTGCCGTTCCCTCTCAGTGAGTGACTTGGGTACAAAATGAAGAACCCTTGAGCCAGAGGGAATGTGTGAAATTCGGGGGCGTGGAGGTGGGTGGGAGGAGGGAGAGCGACTCACTTGGAATGCATGTAAAAAGCGGACTGCACGAGTTTACGCGACCTTACCGAGGCGTGTTGCGCGCCGCGGTATCAACTGTCTCTTCCCAGTTACTTTGGCGCCCAATCCGCCTGCAGCTAGACTGTGGGATAGATTCGTATATACCGCGCGATTGGCGAACGCAAGACTCGCAATCCATACGCGTCGCGGCGTTTGGGTGGCGATTTGCAGAGGGTAGCAGTAAGCTATGAATGCGAAATGAAGAGCGAAGCAGTAGTTCCACTTTCGATGGTATCTTGTGCTCGACTGCTTGAATATATGCTACCGATCGATGGACTAAGCCCTCGGGGAAGGAGACCCACTCTCAATCCATCGATTTCCATGACGTCACAGTGGGCCCTAGTCCTCACGTACATCTCGCCCCCACCGTATCGCGAAAATTTGGTGTGTGCATCCATCTACCAGCGGACCGAAATTGAACCTTCCTCTGTATTTCGCATAGTTCTTGTCATAGCAATGCAAGCTAAGTGGTCAGCTTCCGTCAGCATAATCCAGTGGACCGACCATGGCGCTTATAACCCTAGGGGGACACTCGGAACAAGGCCGACGGTGAGTGGCAGTTGGCTGAGCACAAGAGAAAGGGGAAACGGGAGGGGAGCAGGAATTGTTCCGTCTTCCACCTAAAGCCCTTCCCCTTTCCAAGGTTCAGTTCCAACCAACTTAGGTGGCTCACTCGGGTGACGTTCCCCCTCCCAACGAATAAGTGCCCAACCATTATTCGCATTAATGTTATATTCGGTGTTCGTGACATAAAGCTGTAAGGTAGGAGGAAGTAAAACAGCAAATTGAACCATCAAAATCGCCTGAACTCACCTCTTCCTGGATCTGTGATGTGCGGAAAAGACATGGGACTGTCGGTTGACGGAGATCTGAAGCATAGTGGTCTTACCCTTGTCGCAATCAATAATCGATGAGGTATAACTAGTGTGCTTTGAGGATGTATATGCTGAAGAAGGGAATGTGTTGCGACGCTATCGCATTATGCGGGGCATCCATTTTGGACTTAGTTTTGGAGGGGGCAGGAGCTCCGGGGAAATGAAACTGCTCACTTACCGCGGAGTCTCTCTTCCGCCGCCTGAGGCTTAATCCTAATTCCAACCAAAAAAACATGTTTCACCCGGTTTATTGCACTGCCACCACAATGCCCCCGTATCTTGCCATAGCGCCTGTGTTGCAATGGTTCATGCTGCCTACGGTGGTCCCAATTCTTGTCGGAGAAGAAGTTCCGGGTTGGGTGTGAAGCGAAATGGTTCGCGCACCCCAGAGCATCTTCTCTTGCAAAATTGGGATCATTACAGGCGGCCGGAACTTTTGCATCACTCTCTCCCCCCCCCCGTCCCCTCCCTTGCTACACAAAATTTGTTTGGAGCATACCTGCCTGCCAGAGATTGAAACGACGCGAAACCAGGACTGGAATGACCACAGGAATTGCTCGACCATTTTCTCAGTGCATCCAACACGTTAGACAACACGACATACTTGCAGTTGACCTGTTACTCCAGGTTAGAAACAGCGTCAATCGTCCGTCAACTCAAGTCAAACGAGGGGGTCGTATTCTGCGATTTCGCGAAGGATTTCCTCTGGTTTTACGAGGTTAGCGAACCAGCCCATCGGTGTTTCTGCTGGGGCCGTTTGCTGAATGTTGGGCGGGGGATGGGGTCTCCGACGATCGACGGTATACTTCAACTTGCTCCTCTAAACCGGCTAAACTTGATGCTTATCTCAGGACTAAAACTTGGAAAGAGGACGGACCTGCGAAATCCGTTCCTCTTCAAGGCTTAGGTCTGAGGTAAGCAAACCAGCCCTTTTCGCGGAGCTTGGACCTAGCTGCACCACTTGCGTCGTCACTCTCCCACCGCACCGACCGAGTTCAAGCAGCCCTGGACCCTATCCCCCTCCAACATTCAGCACACGGCCCCAGCAGAAACGCCAGGCTGCTTTGCTTACCTCGGTTTTGACGGAGAAGAATGAGAGCAGGATTTTTCAAGGACAGATTATTTAAGAAATTCACAGAAGCTTGAAATAATTCCATATACAATTCCCCTCTCTTTTGGGATTTCGAAGACGGATTTGAAGCGGATGATGTTGATTCAGGCTCACCGGCACTTGCCCCTTTCAATATCGTCGGTCGTCGGTCGTTGGAGTGGGAGGAGTATACTACGGGATAGGGTGAAAACCGGTCGAAAACAGCACCGGCTCGTGGAGGATTTTCGCCAGTTCGGCATGCTCCCCCGACGGGTATTCGCTCTCGCCACGCGCGAGCCGTCTGTGCTCCCCGCGCCTACACTCACTCTCAACACTACTCTCACACAGTGCAGAGCTGTTATCGAGAAATTTCTCGACCGTTACTCATCCTGCTGCTAGACACTCAATATCATCAACTTCGGAGATTGACAAAAGCGATAAGGGGAAGGTATTTGAAGTCGGCCACGCATCATGTTGATCCTGTTTAGAAAGGAAGCCTTATAAAAGGCAAACGCTAAAACTTGTCGAGAGATTGAACGTCGCTTCCGTGTTCATTTCCACTTAAAAAATTTATGCATCAGCTGCACGAGTTTATGTGTTCATGTATTTATTTACGCGCCCCAAAGAGGAGTGCTCTGTGTATCATTCGAATCTGACGAATTTGAACGTCAAAAGACGCTGAGCCGACCCGTGCCTTTAAGTCCAGTTTCCATCAATGCGCGGACCCTTTCAATTTCCTCATACCCTTCCTCTTTCCGCGTTTCTCTACATTGCGAAAATGAACTCCTACCCACGGACAAGGTAGAAAGTACGCGTGTTGCTTGGCGCAGTGTGGCTCGGAGGGGGCCGGTCGCCTTCGCGGCGTGTGTCATGTTTGCCTACTTCGGGAAACCCTTTAGCCAAGGGAAATAGGCAGTCCAGGGAAATGGGGGGTGGGGAGAGGTCATTTGACATGCGTGAAAAGCTGGAATGTTTGAATTTACACTATCTCGCTGAGAGGGCGTGAAAATGCGCCGCGCCGCGGCGAAGACTGGCACCTTCCGAGCCGCATTGAGCCGTCGTTTCTACGAGAATCACTTCTATGGCCATGTAATTATTGTGGAGTGCAAGAAAATCACTGCTCTTATCTTCAATTTCAAGAATCGCCTATGGGGAAAGTCGACGCAACGAGCGGCGGGCAATCTTCCGACCAGGGTCAACCGTCCGTTGGACAAAGTTCAACGAGGGGGGTCGTATTCGGCCGACCGAAGGGGGGGGGTCGTGTTCGCAAAATTCAACGTCGCAATACGTAGGTAAGACATTCGAGTGTTTCTTCCACTATTAACTACAAACGAGTGCATGGCGCACCTCAAAGCAGACGAGTACTGCGGTAGTGTCCATAACAGACTGTCTACGCACACAAATGCTCTCAAGGAGATCCTTTGTTTTCAAACTGGATCTAAGTTAGTAAAAAAAGTGACCACTATGGTAGATTGACTACTAAGGGCTTATGAGAAAACTTTAGAAAAAAAATATCCAACTGTCGCGACTTCCTAAAAAAGTTTAATATCCATCATGATGCCCAAAGCTTGTGCGATGTAGCGTTATCAATATTCTCAACAAAATTGAGTTTGAAGGGAGCTGTAATTGTTTGAGTGTTGAAAACTCGTGTTTTCAGAAAAGTTGCTCCGAATATGAATGAAAAAAATTTGTCCAATGGGGCGATTTTTTGAACAAATCACTTTGGGAACTAAACGAGGTATGCATTGGAAAGCACTAATCTTCTAGTTTCTTCCAGGGAAAAAAGATTTGCAGAAAGTTCATTATGAGAAAAGTTATAAGAGTTTGAAGCCAGAAAACCAGCGCTCCGCGAAAAATTTGTCCGCGAAGCACCCAAAATTGTCCAACGGGGCGATTTTTTGACTCCATCAATTTTGGAAAGAGTTTAGGTATTCATTAGAAAGCTCTAATCCTCTAGTTTATCCTAGGGGGACAATAATTGCCAAAAGTTCATTCTGAAGAAAGTTATAGCCTTTGAAAGCCAAAAAATCCGGTCCTGAGAAAAAAATTGTCCAACGGGGCAATTCCTTGAAGAAAACAGAATTCGCGAAAGTTAGAGTATGTTTTAGAAAGAAAACGATCTATACTCTAAAAATTTTCTAGCCACTTCTCACAAACCCTAATTCGAAAAGAATTACATTCTTTCAAAGAAAAAAGTTGACTTTTATATGAATTCCGGATTCTCGACCCTATAGCTCACAGCGATTTGACGGTAGTGCACAAAAATAAAGGTTTCCTGAAAGTAGGTGTGTCGTAGATTATAAATCTATTTTGAAATTTGAAAAATAATGAAAATTAACTAGAATTACAATCTTTTGAAGATAAGCAGTCCGCCTCGGCCTTTCCGCGCTGCTTCGAGTGCG
>KZ345037.1:354404-370349 GCA_002352805.1 Teladorsagia circumcincta
AAGGATGGACCAAATCTATCAGTGGGCGCCACCGAGGTCGGCTGAGTTTGCCGCGTAATGTTAGAGGTAGATTCAAAGAAGGCCCAGAGGTCAAGAAAAAGTGGATAAAGTTTGGCGGAGAAATGGGGTAAAATTCCATGCGTAGGCGCCACCAGGGTGGGCGGATTTTGCCACGGCGAGCTGTAGAAATACCGCTAGCACTGTTTCGTACTATAGCATTCCCTGTGATGCACGCGAATGCGTGCGCAGCTAAACTGGTGTTAGTATGATTACTTCGCTCATAATGGAAGTCCAGGTGCGATATGGGCCGATGGAAAGAAAATCACCCAGAGTTTTGAAAGCAGACTACCTCTCCTGGCTGTGGGGTTCTAATGGTAAGGGAGCAAAGGAGAGAGGTAACACGTTGACGACAGCGTGACGCGGTAACGCGTCCCACTTTGCGCACCTCGTGGGACATTGTGACGCGGTAACGCGCCGCACCCAAACCATCTATTTTTCTTGCGCTTGCGCTACTTATCCCTAACGTCTTCGTACTCATTCTATAGACCATACACTAGCATATCCAAGAACCACATGGCTCACAGAAAGGCAAAATATTCTTTAGTTTGGCAGAGGTTTTCCAGACCTTACAGATATGTCTGTTCAGTTCATTCCTCCTGTTTTTTCTCATTAGCGAGACAGATCAAACATTCTAGAAAGCATTTCATCGCATCTAAGCATTGCGTATTTATAGCTCAAAATCCACGAATTTGGTGTGCGGCGGCGGCGCTCGCAAAATCGCTCCTGTCCCACGCGGTGCAAAAACCCAAAACGAACGATGTCGTCAACGTGTTAAAGGCAGATTAAAAAGCAACTCATTCCAAATTGAGTTAGGGATGGTGAAAGAGAAAGAAGGAAAAACCATGAGAAAAGGCCCAGAACACGAGAAATGAGAGCCCTTCCTTTCTCGTTGATCTCGGCATTGATGCGACCCCCATCGCTGTGCCGTCTTCACTAATCACTCGCCGCTACAGACCTGCGACGAGTGGTTAGATAGTCGGTGGGCGTGTCGCGCCAACTACGCCGAGAGTGGACCATGTTAGATCGCCGAGGTCAAATCTATCGCTGCCGATTGCGCGTTAGTCCGCACCCTGAAGAGGTTCGCCTTTCTCCTCACTGAGCGATTTTCCCTTCTTCGACCTTTGTTCTTATCGCGTAATCCTCCTTCAAGACTGTAGTGAATTCTCAATGACGACAATGAGATAGGAGGGGCTGAGCGTTGCTGAGACGGAAAAGAATTGGAGAGGAGATATGTAGCATGCATACGAGCGGATTTGGCCTATAGCGGCTTCGGTAAACGGAACCCCAGTTACTGGGTGGTCTCAGCGTCTGTGCATGCAATTTTGTGCCGTGACCGGTACGATTCGTGCTTGCCGAACCTCTAACCCTTCTAGCGCTAGAGCTCCACTCTAACGACTTAATCCTAGATTGTGCCTTTAATTAGGAGCAGTGTAATCAACTATAAAGTAGCCCGCTTTTTTAGTTCTTCAAAACAGCTATTATGCCTGGAAAATCGTTCGTTGTATGTCGCACGCAAGATGGGGAGGAGCGAGCTCCTCTGGACCCGTAAGTCGAACTCACTCTCTTGTGACACTTCTCAAAAGAAGAAGCACTCAAAAGGATCGGCCATGTCATGCCCGCGCTACTACTTTGAGATGCAATAGCAAGGTCACTTTATATGGGTTCCCAAAACTACATATGGGCACCAAAACTCGAAAATTCATTCAGCAAAAGCACTCGATTTTTCTCACTTCATTTGCTAACGATTAGTTCTGTAGGAAAGTGTTCTTGTAAAATGCTTGACCAGAATGGTCCCCCGTCAATCACCTGGACCTCTCCTTCCTGAGTTCCGTCTTCCTCTGTACTCCATTCCACTTGTGACGTGGGCATCACAGAAGGGCTGATGGTAAGTGACACTAAGACTAAGCCTAGGAGAGGGGGAAAACACCAAGGAGAACACATATTGCTTACATCATCCCCCGAATCCCTGTCATTGCCTAACGCTTAATCCCAAGCACAACAATCGGCTCGCTAAATTCAATGTCCCCCCAAAGGACATGAGCGCCTTTTTCTGTACTCCATCCCTCCTGTGACATTAAAATCCCGTAGATGGGATGCGAAAAAGCGTTCCATATGTATAAAGAATCATCACCTCATCACACCACGTTAGAACGAATTTCATTACCTAATTGTGCCTTGGGTTTTTTTTGGGCACTGGTTTGTCTCCTCTCCTCGTCAACCTCCTTCGCTCTTCCCCCTCACTCCCCTTCAGCTGTTACTGCAGCGCCATGTGAAAACTGAGAGTGTGTTCAGAAGGTGTTTATACAGCCGTTGGGGTGATATCATAATGACGCTATTGCAGAACATTGAGAGCTCAAACCCTGCGAGCTAACCGATTGGGCTAGCGGTTTGTTTACCTTGAGCTTCTTTGGAAGGTTTTTCACTGCGGCCTGTGCTCATTCGTAATCACGAGGCAGATCCTCCTACTAAGGACAACGACGAGTATTTTGTAGTTTCTGCAAGGGCTATATTTAAGATTATCATACGATACTACGAAACAGTGTCTATCGTGCATAGTCCTGAGCGATGGAGAAAGGCTAGCCATTCTGCTGAAAGGGTAACTGTAATATTCCGTTGACGGATTGGCCGCGGCTCACGACGTCCCTCCAGAAGAATCGCAGTGGAGGTGGAAGAATCGAAGTCGTCGATTGGGCAGATGGTCAGTGAAGAATTTCATAGCCTTCGTTGTCACACGCAGGAGTGCCAGCTCATTTACGACACCAAAAAGCAGCAGAAGGTCAAAAATTGCAGAAGGACCGCACCGCTCCACCCTTTCTTCTTAAGGAAACATTTTCAAAGTTGAGTTCGTTTCACTATTGGTGCAGCCGCGCCGCAAGGCACCACATCAATTGCTTTAAACGAATAGTCCAAATAGTTCAAATAGTCCCTGTGGCCCCAAAACGACCGCTAATGTCTCCGCAGCCAATCACGCGCTCTCCACGTCTGGCAAATGGGTGGCGCGAACATGATATGATCGGTACGCCCCGCCTCCTTTCACAGTGAGCGTAACCGTTCTAGCGACGTTTGCTGAGCGTTTTGGTTAGCGTCTCTTCATGTATGCCTGTCTAAGGCTAGCGCATCGTTCCTCACCAACAGTATCGACTGCAACAGACCCTGCTGGGACCGCTGCTTCGAGCTGGTGGGTCTTGGCTGCAAGTTGATCATTAGGCGTGTCGCGTGTTATGGTCATGGTAAACTCATGACTCATCTTAACTGGTGATCGACTAAGGCGAGTCCTGCTCAGACAACTTGAACTAGATCCTTTAACCCACAATTCGGCGCTCTCTCGCCCATACATCGGCTCATGACTACTGTGATCTCATACATTCCAACTTCGTGTGCTTCTCGGTCAAGGTCGGTCTGTGCGTAGGTTTCCGTCCAATTTCCATTCCGATGCAGCTCATTCTATCCAGATGGCGAGTGCTGCTGGTGCATCGGCTGTGTCTAGAAGGTGTCTGCTACGATTTCCTAGTAGTAGTGTCCAGATGTACCTTTGATTCAAGAAATCGTCATCAAAGGTGGGTTGAGGCCCAGGACAAAGTTGATTGCGCAGCTGGTATAGTTTTTACTAATGCAAATGAACCCTTAGCTCAGTGAACGCGCAGTTGTAGAGACTGGATCAAACCCAGCGCTGATCTTCGGCACTGTTTACATTCACCATACCACTCTCCAAATACTGAGCCGAATTTAATCGAGATTTGTCCCTGACTTGAGATTCAACTGCAGAGTTGCCGCAGGTGGCTTTTCAACCAGTGGAGCACGAATATCGCATCAATGATCGCAACCAACAACCAGAATATCCACGTTTTACGGGTTAAACTATTCCTGACGATAAGTTTTCGGCGGACTTCCTGATCCAATGTGTTCTGGCGCTTTACGGGCCGACACCTATGGCGCGGCGCGGTCCCACAGCATTGGCATCGAATTTTTAGGATGCTGTTGATTTTTAGGATGCTGCTGACTTTCTTTAAAGCCACGAGTCAGGTTTTGGGGGGTAGTATGCGGCCTTCAAGGTTTCTGAATCGAAATGGCACGGCCAAGCCCCCCCCCCCTCCTTCTATTTACAGCGGTTGCTTCGTTACCACAGCTGGTCCCGCCCACCGGGGAAGTGGTACGTGGCTGGCATACGTGTGAAATTGCTAGGTTGATTGCCGTATCAACCGATGGGAAGGCTGGCATGTCCGGAAAACTTGTTTGGACGTGCCTCTCTCCCAAGCCAGCCTCCTTCACTTCTAGTGGGAGCGGGGGTTTTGTTTTCGGCCTTATGTTTGTTTTCGTTTTTTTCTCCATTGCCTTTCCATTTCCCATCTCTATACTCAGTTTCAATCAAATAATGTCCAAACACGAGCCTGACCCTTCAAGACGTCCCCCTGTGAACGGTGGGAACCCACACCGCAGACTGCCGAGGTCGCATTCCCCCTGAATATCGGCTACGTTGTCGTTCTGTGGGATGAGTTCACAAAATCAAATATCCGTCAGCAGGAATAGGGAGGCGCCAAGGGGTGAAACAACCATATCTTATGTATTTGCGCGGCAACCATTCAATACCTCTGTGGTACATTGGGGAAGTCGGTTGTGTGGTGTATCTGATCTACATCGATTTTCCTTTTCACTTTTTACTTTACTCTTCTTCACATGGTGTTTTCAGCAATGAATCTGGGATTCGCGTCAAAAAGAAGAAGAACCCTGAACGAAAACCAGAATTAGCGGCCACCGAGTGTGCTCGTAAACGAAAATCTGAATTAGCGGACACTCAGTGTGTTGGTGAGGATTTTCGTATCTTTGACTGCGTCTATACTCGGCGAATCGGTAGCCGAGTCTCTATGTACGCCGTAGCAGCTACGTGAGACAGCGCACGAGATCAGGAGACGCAGGCCAACAGAGTACGCTTGCATCGCATCAGTATCTCATCGGTGTCTTTCAGAAAGTATGCGCATCGATGAGCGCTGCGTGGCAATCGATATGCAATGTTTTCATTAGTAGCTGATTGTTCTCCTGCTGTGAACTTCTACGAAAATTGTCCTTTTTCAGAGAATGATCCACCAAAAGGCACTCCGGTAGACAAAAAGGAAACAAAGCCGCCAAAGCCGCCACCAAAGGACACTCCGGTGGACAAGAAGGAAACAAAACCGGCAAAACCTTCGAAGCCACTAACACCAGTAGAGCAATCAGCGACCGGCATGACCGGCATGACCGGCATGACCGGCATGACCACCACCGCTGGCGCTGACAATTCGACTAAAGTAACTAAATCACATGCGCAATCGGAAACAGGTGGAATGGACACGACTGGCTTCACAGGAGACAATCCCCTACTTGTTGCTAATAAAAGCCCAATGAACGAACGAACAGCCTTGCAAGTCCGATGAAGCTGTGTGTGAGTTCATTATGAATTCTAAGCAGAATCCTGTAGCTTAGAGACGATGAAAGACTTACGTGCAATTTCTCCGGAATCAGTCCTTTACGGCTGTGGGTCAAGACAAGCGATCCGCGGTGGCGCGGCGATGGTGGCGTCGCGCGGGCGGCGACAGTTCGTATACCCTGAACTATATGATGACTAATTAACTAAGACTTGAAGCAACAGTCCCAGATATGGTCACATTGAGGAATTCTTCCGTGGGTGGGGTAGAGTAGACCGCGAGTATCTCAGATGTGCCGCTGTAACGGCTCGAAAGTGTGCGGCAATGGCGCTGGAGCCCTACCAAGTGGTCTAATGGCTAATAGACGAGATCTCGCGCGCACCTCATGACACGCAGCATGATTACGACGCAGCGGCAGTTCAAATACGCGCGGGTTACTGAAGCCTTTTGGCAAGCAGGTTCAGACAACTCGTCCCGACGCACCCTACAGTTTTTTCTAGGAGCAAGAGAGGGAATACACGTTAATGCCGTCATTGCCGTCATTTGATTCTTTTTCCATTTCAGTCAAAGGCAAAAGTCGCGGTTGATTTTGGGGTGTTACGGCGCTTGAGAGTGAGTTTATGGATGTGAAAGGGAGCGACCATGAAGAAAAAACGAAAAGAAACCGTAAACAGAATCCCCCTTCCCACTAGCAGTGAAGGAAGCCGGGTTGGAAGAAAGGCACGTCCAAACAAGTTTCCCAACATGCCAGCCGTTCTATCGGTTGATACGGCACTCAACCCAGCTGATTTCACACGTTATGCCAGCCACGCATCACTTCCGGAGGTGGGCGGTGCTGGATTGACGTGGCGGCCTTGGATTGAAAGCGAAGGCGTCTAGTGCTGAACGACGGATTCTGAGGTGGGAGGTTGCTGCAATGTGTGCAGCTACCCACATATGACCTCCTGGCATGGGAAATACCTCGGTAGAGCGTCTGAGCGCGACCTTTGCCTTTAATTCAGTATCCGCAATTTTGTTATCAAGGGCTGCTACCCCACCTACTTGATATACATATTATCTGGAGTTGTTGCTTTAACCAACTTCTGATCAGACCTTTACTTTACTTCATGGATTGAAGGTTACCGTGAGCCGGTTTGTAAAAAATACTGAACACTTTCAAAAATCCATTATCGATCGAGGCAGACTGTAGGTGACGTAGTGATCGAATAGCCGCTGTAGTATAATTCGCATAGGCACAAGTCTCATCATGCATACCAATGGAACATTTAGCCTTTTCGGTCTATTTAGTAGGAGATGAACGTATACAGAAGCTGCTCGTTCAAACACAATCACCGCTTGTTAACTGAGTGCAGTTTGAATGCATGGCGCAACCCAGCGAGCAACTTCTCTGACATTCGTGTATGTATTGTAAGGGTGTCAAAAAGTCATTTTATGAAGCGCTCTATTCCTTAAAGCCTCAGCAGCGATTAGCCTAGTAAGACGGGCTCAATATCAGGGCTACGGTAGCACTCGATCCTGAGTACTGAGGCGATAGTACAGGAGATTGGAGGCTTCTGAATATTCATAACTGCAAGTGCATTGGACCTCTTTTCCAGATTATTGCTGATGAATGAAAAGCAAGACTCGAATCACTACAGAACTATCGTACAAATATCCGCGATAAATTTTTAAATATTCTTATTTTGTTGAACTGCTGTGGCTATGTCGCCAATGAATGAGATGGCTCAGTGGCTCTGTCGCGTATCACTTGTACGGCTCCTGACTTAAAACTCGTTGCGGTCGACTGGATACATCACTTTGTCGGTGAAAAAAGGAGCCAAAGGGAGTAAAAGGGTTTGAAACCATCAAAATCTGGGGACATAAAACTGGTCAGGCATCTTTATTCGTATCTTCTGTGAAATGCGCGCTAACAACGGCCACATGTCGATGACGTCTTACACTTCAAACAGTCCAACCTTGCAGTTAGCAATATCGAGTAGATTCGATGATTTCTTTCCTGTTTTGCCGAGGCAGCTGAAAAATAATTTGCAGTCATAACGCAAGAGGCAGAAAGTCTTGTTTGCAACTTCATTCAACACATTTATTGGAATTCCAATCTAATTACAAGAGTTGAGGGACTTAAAGACAGTGATCACGACGTTTGAAGGGTGATGATGTGTTAGTGACGTCGTTGAGCGCCATTGGTGGACTAGACCCCTCAGCAGGGAGGTGTGGTTAGGACCAGGGTGAACAGCGAGCGAGGAAATTATCTGACAATGCTTTATACTACGTGAGAAAATTGTGAGAGTGAGTGTACACGTGGGGAGCGCAGACGGCTCGCGTGTTTCGAAAGTGATTGTGCTTGCAGTAGAGCATTATCAAAACAGCGAGCATCCTCGACGTATCGTCATCTTGTTTTCATCTTGGTGGCTACCGCTTCCTAATGCCCTTCTAACGAAGGCGTTTGATGACGTCATAAAATCGTGCCATCCTCTAGCAACCGTGATCACTGCCTTCAAAAGCGGTGCTTGCGTTTCACGCATGGTTCTGGACTTAAATTAAGGGTAACTTTCACTCGAAGCAGACTTTACACTACGAACACTGCACAGACCGCTGGTCCATTACGAACGTCGTATTGTAGCACGCGCATTCCACTTTGCCTCCACTCCCGCTGTTCCTCCATCCCAATGGAGAAAAACTGTTTTGTTTGATTTTTCCATTTTCGATCGGCCGATGTGTACGATTAGAGCACATTCATCTCGAAGCATAGCGCACATATTAATGACAAGCTTATTAATACGTGCGCTTTTATGGCAACGACCTTTTATCGCTACCAGTTTTGCTCCACCCGCTATTGCGCGCAACACGGTAGGCCTCAGCGAAATGGAAGGACCTGTGGAACGTCATCTGATTTACCCCATAAAGCACCTCACTACTGGATATGTTATTGGATGACCTAAGCTTTCGCAGGCTTTCCATTTTCATTGAAGTCCATCATGGATGCGCGTGATAGCGCCGGTGAGCCGGTATATTCATGAAAACTCTGTAAATCTCCAGCATTTTCTTGAATTCTGATAATTTAGCAGTGAATAGGGTGTGCTGTCAGTTTCGAAATAAAAATGGAACATGCTCATTCATAATGAATGGGCTTTAACGCTAACCTTTGATTTGCATTCACATTCTCTGAAAATTCAATCGTAGCGGTTTGATGACTGGCCCGCTTGGTGCTAGATTGGGGATTAAATGTATCATTCGCCAAACTTGTCATTATCAGCTCCTATTAGCTGTTAGCATATGGTCCCCATCACAGATGTTCCCGTCCCACCCGCTTCATCCCATATATCTACAAAACGACGATTCAATGCTGCTGCGCATTGCGCTGTCAATGTCATGACATTTGCATTCCGACGCCTCTTATCAGCCCATATCAGCTGTTATCACTTCGTGGTCCCCATTTTATATGTTCCCGTCCCGCCCCTCATAACACCTATAGTATGGATGCTCTAGTGTCATCGTGAGCTGGGTAGCGGAATTAGGACTTTTGCGGGCTGACGCGCCTTATCAGCTCCTATCAGCTGTTATCACCTTCTGGTCCCCATCAGATACCGTTCCACCGGCTAGATTATATTAGGTTATAAGGAAAGTGCTGGCCGTTTCGGACCCTGAATTTCGAATGTGCATGTCTCGACTGAAACGCAGCGTTTTCGATCGCAATAAAAACCCTCTGGCTCTACTCTTCCTTGCCAACATTACATGTGTTTGACCAATCCATTCACTGCGAGTACTGGAGTTCTAGGGGCAATAAGATGGGCGAAGGTCGTTTTACCATAACGTTAGATTTCGTAGCATTTCTCCTTCGGAGTGCTATCCAGACCGTTGAAAACGGCTGTGAATATGCGAGAGGTATAGGGAGTGGGAGGTTTGGGACATAGTTCAGTACTTCAGCTAGTTCGTTTTTCGCGGAGTCGTTTCTGCTGTGGACGGCTGAGGTGCATCACGGAAAAGAGTCGGCCCATTTATGGAAACTCTTTCTGGGCGCAAGTGCCAAGCTTTTGGGATATTTCGACACCATGCGAAGAATACTACCCTACTATTACAGTTCCGCCTGTGCTCGAAAGATGCGCCTGCTGTAGACCGCGTAACAGGCAGCACAACCTTCTCCTCGTGCATCGTGTTTCATCTTTGCGAAATTTTGTTGACGCTAGTCGTGATCGACCTGCTCAGCCTAAGACCCTAGGTTATTGTTAAGAATCTGTTCTACATTCCTACAATCCGAACAGAAATCGAGTCGTTCCTCTGGGATGAAAGATTGCAAAGGAAGGGCAGACGGCCCTACGGACACTTTTTACGTTTTTCGCGACAATTCCTTGTCGAACTTTTCATGCTTTTGAAGCTATTCCCTGTAATTTGAAACCATAAGTCAAGTACGCCCAATTCAGTAGTGGTGTCCTTAACTGTTTTGAGCACATTTTGATCCATCAAATGTTTCAGTCGATTCTTACCAAAGTTCAACATCTAAAGATCACCTTCGCCAGCTCCCAGGCTATCGCCTTTCCTACGCCAGCTTTCCAAACGACTGCTTCATAACGAATTTTGCGCAAATGCCTGGCCAAACGAATAGTTTATATCATCAGCTGATTCCGCTCCTTTCTGCACTAATTCGAGGTAGAAGAAGAAAATCGTGAGGATTAGCTTGGTGAGCATGTTGCATTCATGAAAAAGTGTGGGAGGCACTTCTAGAGCGAGGATTACAGCGTATTTTGATAGAGCAAAAGACGCGCTTTCTGATGATATGCCCTACTACACTACTATCACATTCTGGTCTCCACCAAATATGTTCCCGTCCTATCCCCTTAAAGTCAGCTTCTGACGACAGCTGGTGAGCGCGCTATGAACCGGTCAAACACACAGACACTCCAACAAACACACTTAGCATTATGTATTGTAGGATGAGCGCACTATATAATGGCTACCATCTTTATCTTTGCAGAAAACAATGTGTATGAGGATATCTTCTGATTCAAAAGCATCCCCTTCTCCTCACATGATTGATAGTCATCCTCTCTCCTCGCTCAACTGTGTCAGAGATCTTGGTGACTCAACTCTGACTGAGACCTCGTTTCTGCTACACTGATGCTGTGAATTTTCCCGAGTATATCAGAAATTGCAGTAATTTAGCCATGGTGCGCAAGTTCCATATGTTTAAAAGAATATGTTTCACAAATAAATTTGTTCTTCTTAAAGTATGTAAGACGTATGTGGGTCCTTTGGTTGATTCAACCGGTGCTACTGCGTTCTACCCCTCTAATAAAGAAGAAGTTACTGCTTTGAAAACGTTACAAAAGACTTCACACGCAAAATTTTCTGCGTTACAGAACCAGGGTCAGCCCTATGTTGCCACAAGTAGCAACGGGGGGGGTCATACTTGGATGGACCCGGAGGGGGGGGGTCGTACTATCTCGGTGGCCGGCAGTGGGATTTCTGGTAATTACGAAGATGATTGATGCTAGAGCATTTATAAACCCCATCCTTCCGAATGATCTCTAAAATGAATCAGCGAATCAGTAGTGCGACCGAGGCGTGGCGCACACCAAGACAGGGATATCAGTGCAAGTGTGCGCATGCACAAAGCACTCTAACACATCCTATGGTTAGCACGATATTGTTTTCTCTGGATTTTGCGGCAAGTAAAACCTATAAAAAAACTCGCTTTCTTGAGAGAATGGCTTGGAGAATGCCCTCCATACAATTGTAGCAACGGGACTAATTTTTGAATTACTCACTATTAAGACACATTTGAGTATTTATTAGAAAGCTTCAATCCTGTAGTTTCTCATACTGGGTTCGGCTTGGCAAATAAATGAGCTTGAAGGAAGTTATGATCGTTTAAAGCTTGAAAAGTCGCGGTTGCAGAAAAATAATAGTTCCGCGGACCCCCCTAAAATATAGCACCGGGACTAATTTTTTAATTACTCACTTTTCAATAACGTTCGGGCACGTTTCAGAAAGATTGAATCCTGTAGTTTCTCATACCGGGTTCAGCTTCCCAAATAAATGAATTTGAAAGAAGTTATGGTCGTTTAAAGGTTGAAAAGTCGCGTTTGCTTTCAGCCACGGTTGGAGAGAGAACGATTCGAATTTTCTAAATCAAATAACAACGGCGCAAAAGCTCGAATACGAAGAAAGGTATAGCCCTTAAAAGAGGAAGGTGAAAATTGTGGTGCAAATTCATTTCTTGCTCAATAACTTTATTCAGACTGTTTAAGAACAAATCCGCTGTACTTAAGAAGGATGACCGTCGATGATCCAGAAGCCACCTCCGTCTTCCCAGGAACCTGAAATTTTTCACTCAAAAATTCCTCTACTTCTCAATTTTCCCTTTCGACACTTGCTCCCATTCAACAAACGCGCCCCATTTCAGCACCCAGCGCGCGATCCTGTACATTCAAAACCTGTCAGCACCGTACAGATAAGAATTGATCAAATGAATTGTGTATAAAAATTGATCAAATGAATTGTGTCTTCATAAGTATTACACACAGGGGGGTCGTACCAAATCGCCCATGGAGGGGGGTCGTAAAAAATCCAGAATGTGGCAACAATAGAACCGACCCTGTAACAGAACCTCTCCTATTTCAAGATTCCTGAAACCTCGCTTATAAACAGGTACATTGATTCTCTTTCTTCCTTTGGATGACCCTCCCTCCTATAGCAATGCGAGGTGAAGGAAAATATTAGATGGTACGATGTTCTTGTATTTTGGAGATCTTTTATACTGATGTGCTCATGAATTTATTCAATGCTTTCGAAGCATGACGGGTGTAGAATCATTCTGATATGAAGCCAATAACAAAGTCAACAAATTGAATACGTTTTTGAGGGTATTCATCTTTGAACATCTGAATGTTAGACGAAGGAGCAATGCTTGTTGACTTAGGCCTCTAACGCCTTCAAGTATCTGTTGAGAAAATATTGAGGCCTTCTGAGCTTTTAAATGAGAAACTCAATTTTTCGTTGGAAGCCCATTCGATTTTTTTTAATTTTTTTCTAAATTTATTACATGCATTACTGTTGCATTATTACATACAATGAATTCTGTGGTAATTTCAAAGGTTGACAATAATGGCTATGTAGGTGAGGAAGAAAAGCGGAAGACTTCGTCCAAAACGCCAATAATATCACTTTACTGAATTGATTTTCAAGCATTGTGCGAGCTAATGACAGCAAGCTTCAGGCGGCATTGTGAAGGATTGATGTTGGTGGCCAGAGACTAGCGGCAAGAAACAGACCCTGCCCGTGAAGTCAATTCTAAGGCGGAATTGGCAGCGTTTCGTGCGGAATAAAGTCATTTGGGATCCAATGGGCCACCTGATATTTGCCGCTTCAACTCCATATTAATATCCCTACTATATATGAAGCGCTATGTCTGTCTGTCTGTCTGTGTGTGTGTGTGTGTCACGAAATTCATAGCACACGTCCCAGCAGTCACCTGGAGTTGATTTTAGGATATGATATAGAGGGCGGGGAGGGAACATATTTGGAGGGGACTCGAGGGTGATAACAGCCGATAAGGGCTGATAAGGGTCGCTGAAACGTAAATCTCACAAAATTCACAGGGGGTGTCCCAGCAACAGTGAGGCGTTGGTTCCAAAAGGTGATGTGGAGGATGGGACGGAAACATATTTGGCGAGGGACCGAGGGTGATAACAGCCGATAAGGGCTGATAAGGGGCGCTGAAACGCGAATGTCACGAAGTTCACAGCGGGTGTCCCAGCAACAGTGAGGCGTTGGTTCCAAAAGGTGACGTGGAGGATGGGACGGAAACATATTTGGCGAGGGACCGATGGTGATAACAGCCGATAAGGGCTGATAAGGGGCGCTGAAACGCAAATGTCACGAAGTTCACAGCGGGTGTCCCAGCAACAGTGAGGCGTTGGTTCCAACAAGTAATGTGGAGGATGGGACGGGAACACATTGGGTGGGGAAGGAGGGTGATAACAAATGATAAGGGCTGATAACAACGGTATGCGACAGAATGTAGAAGTCACTCAAAACCAGGTTGTAGATAATGAGAGCGTCTCCTTCCAATCCTTTCAACTTAATTTTATGCGCTGTCATCGCCACGACTGCTACTCTCCGGAGTTCCTAAGAATGTTTTGTGGTTGTCAGAAGAAATGTTATTGTGATTACTGGGTGTTTCCATCCAACATCATCACATCTATTATTATTCGACCGCTAAATTATCCCGAACTTCAATTCATGGCGGTTGTTTACAAGCACCAGTCAAGCCCCGCGCTCAACCGCGCCTATCATGCGGTGGCTTAAACAAAACAAGGCCTCTCGAAGGTATGCTGACGCGTTGCACGAAGCAACTGCACAAGTGTTGGGTTCTTTAGTGGCGGAACCCATTGCTCCACAGGGTGCCAACCTCCATCGAAGCCTACCGTGTCATGCACGCGGTAGTGTGCGGAGCTAAACTGGTTTTAATATAATTCATTGACAGGTCTGTTTTTTGGAATTCAAGAACAAAGCACATGAACCTAAGTTGTATCTTCCATATTGAACAGTCAGTACTCTCCGTTTTTTGTGCGAGGAATGGATTACTTTTTCGAAGGATTCTCGGTTGCGACTCAAGGAATGTTGACATCACAATTTTAGCGTGGTTGACGTTCTGGAGCTAAGGTGTGCTGTGCTGACCAGAATGAACGGTAATCAAAAAGCACTGAGTTTGCACTAATCGGCTTGCGAAGCAAAACCTCCATGTTCTGTTCGTCGATTTCTTCTTCAGGGATTTTCTCAACACGGGAGTTTTGCACATTTGTACATTGATTTCATATCGGCCAGATGGCTCCTTGATGACGCAGCTCCTGGTCTAAGCAGGCGATCTCGCTGTGCATGGTACTAGTTGACTAGCCCACAATTAGACTTCAAGTGATCCCGTACTGTTCCACCCTACAAAAACACGACCTTCTGTTCCGTGTATGTCTGATTTCGGAGTCACCGTCAGCTGCTCATCTGCACGGTCAATTCTCACTATGCTACGTGGGACAGCCTTCTCTCGAGTGACATTAACTCTGTCCCTTTCCTAACCTTAACTCCGATTTTCTTGGAGCTGTGGGACGAGTTTCGCCATTGGCAGCTTGCACTGCTTGATCGCTCCACTCGAGAGATACCGAACGCATTCACCGCTTCGAGTGGCCATAACGTTAGAGCTTTCAAGCCTCACTGTTGCATGACCATCAACGATGTCGTTGATGGTCATTCCATCATTCCTAGAATAACTCGATCACAAGCAGAAATAGAAACAGTAGGATGGGAGTCCGCAGCTTTAATCAGCGACAACCACCCACTTGTTGCTTATAAAACCCAATAAATGATTGAGCAGTTGCACAAGTCCATTAAAGCTGCGGACTGCAGCGTAAGCTTTCGCCGCGACCTCATCCCGCATGTTTGGGCATACTCTCCAACTTTGGCGAGGTGACGCAGTCCTTATGTTTCGAACCATGCTCGGTGATTGGCTTCATTTTGACTCCTCTGGATCTTATCTCCACGCCATGGCTTAAGTGCCACCGTAAGCTGCTTCATGAAAAGCCTTCAAAGATTGTGGTCGATCGAAACAAACTGTAAGTGTTGCTCTAATTTTCGTAGAGAGTAGTTAAAAAGCCCATGCCAAAATGCTCAGCATTCGTATCGGAATAGATCGTAGAAAATTTGCGTGTAGGGCACTTCAACAAATACAGTTACCTATTTTTATTGAATGCATGGCGTAACCCGTTGAGCAAACGCGCCATCCTTTCTGACCTGAACGGTAACAAAAAACCTTTCCGAGGTACTTCCAATCATTGAAGACTCAGAAGCGAATGATCGGTGCAGTTCAATTGCGTTACATCAGGGTTACGCAGTCGACCCATCCTGAGACAAACCGCGTGTTCACAAGGTTTTTTTTCAAGCTGAGGATCAAAGAAGAGGGGGACTCGAGTCAATTTATAATCTTCGTACGAATATATGCGATGAAATTTAGGTATCTCTTGTTTTGTTAAACTTTTGTGGTTGTGTCCTCGGAATGAGACGATTTTGTGACTCTGCCACTTGTACGGTTCGTGAGCTTGAAAGTCATTACGGTTGACTTGATGATGGCTTTTTACCAACGAGAAAGAAGCCAAAAAGTAAAAGCGTTCTGGAGTGTCAAAATCAGGAAACATAATAGTAGTTATGCTTGTTTATTCACATCTTTTGTAGCACATGCATGACGAATGAACACGCCTTTCTGACGACTTACAGTTTGTGCCTGCATGTGGCAATATCGCGCGGATCTGTTGATTTTCTTCCTACTCTGCCGAAGCACCTGAAAAGAAATTTACAGTCACAATGAAGCACACAAGAAGTTTTATTTACAACACGGTTCAGTTTAAAGGACGAGTTTTACAGTAATGAAGGAAGAATCCTGGAAAACGGCCCAGAACCCGAGAAATGGAACCCCTTTCTTTGCCCTTGATCTCCCCATTGA
>KZ345037.1:370604-386636 GCA_002352805.1 Teladorsagia circumcincta
TCAATGGGGAGATCAAGGGCAAAGAAAGGGGTTCCATTTCTCGGGTTCTGGGCCGTTTTCCAGGATTCTTCCTTCATTACTGTAAAACTCGTCACCGCTAAGTTAATTTGAAATGGGTTGCCTTTTCTGCGTAAATTCGTCCTTTAACACATTCACGACGGCGCCCTTTTTCAATTTTCGGTCGCGTGGGACGAACGCGATTTTGAAACCGCCGCCGCCTCACCTCACTTCCATGGATTTCGTATTGTAAAAGAACAAAAGCGTGAATACCACCAAGTGATTTCAGCAATTTTAATGTGTAAAGCCTATCTAAGCCTATGATAGGAGGATTTTGAACAAAACTACGGGAATTGGTAGTGGGGAGCCAAAATTTTTTTTTGCTTTCGTCGCAGTAGGAGTTGAATGTATTTTTGCCTTGATTGTCCAGCAAGAATACGTGCCTTACCATTCATAGAGCTTTGTATTTATTTCTCATACTCTTTTGTTTCAAAAGTTCATGGGAATATGAAGAAAAAAGAATTGGGCGGATCAAAAATATAGTAAGTCCAGAAAGCCTTTTCTAAACTAAGCATATCTATTCCTGCAGTGGATCAATATGTTGGGAATTATATGTTACCAGTTTAGCTCCGCACTCTACCGCGTGCGTGACATGGTAGGCTTTGGTGAAAGTAAATAGCCTGTGGAGCGTTGGTTCCCGCCGCTAAAGATTCCAGCAGTTAGTTGCTTTGTGAAATGCGTTGGCTGACCTTCAATTGGTTGCCTTGTTTTGCTGAAGCTCACCGTTTGATACGCGCGGTGGAATGCGGAGCTCAACTGGTGTTGTAAACAACCATCATGAATCGAAAGGCTCGATAATTTAGCGGTCGAACCAGTAATCATTACGTTGTTAATCAACGCCTACTGTACATTCCCAGGAACTACAGGTAGAGCAGCGATCGAATGGCCATGACGGCATAAATAGAATGAAGTTGAATTGATTTTTATGGATATCATTATTATCAGCTCTGAATCAGTCGCTATCACCTTGTGTCCCCCACCAAATAGGTTCCCGTCCCACCCTCTACATCACTTGTCGAAACCAACGCCCCAATGTTGCTGGGACCCCCACAATGAATTTCGTGAAATTCGCATTCCGGCGCCTCTTATCAACCCTTGTCAGCCCTTATCACTTTCGGACCGCCTTCAAATATGTTCCGGTCCCACTCTCTACATCACTTGTCGGAACCAACGCTACATTTTTGCTGGGACGCCCGCTGTGGATTCTGTGAAATTAAGTCTCAGCGCTTCTTATCAGCCCTTATGGGCCCCTTATCACTTTCGGACCCCCACCAAATATGTTCCCGTCCCACCCTCTTCATCACTTGTCGAAACCAACGCCCTAATGCTGCTGGGACCCCCACAATGAATTTCGTGAAATTCGCATTCCGGCGCCTCTTACCAACCCTTGTCAGCCCTTATCACTTTCGGACCGCCTTCAAATATGTTCCGGTCCCACTCTCTACATCACTTGTCGGAACCAATGCTACATTATTGCTGGGACGCCCGCTATGGATTTTGTGAAATCAAGTCTTAGCGCTTCTTATCAGCCCTTATCGGCCCCTTATCACTTTCGGACCGCCACCAAATATGTTCCGGTCCCCCTCTCTACATCACTTGTCGGAACCAACGCTACATTATTGCTGGGACGCCCGCTATGGATTTTGTGAAATTACGTCTCAGCGCTTCTTATCAGCCCTTATCGGACCCTTATCACTTTCGGACCCCCACCAAATATTTTCCTGTCCCACCCTCTACATCACTTGTCGGAACCAACGCCTTACCGCTGCCTCAAAGTGAATTTCGTAAAATTTGCATTCCGGTGCCTCTTATCAGCTCTAATCACTCGTTATCACTTTGGGTCCCCCATCAAATACGTTCTCTTGTCACCTCCTATATCATATCCCAGAATCGGCTCCTGACATCTGCTGGGACACGTGCTATGAATTTCGTGACACATGGACACACACACACACACACAGACAGACATAGCGCTTTATATTAGGTTGGAAAGAAAGTTCTGCAACACTCCTCTGTGAATTTTCCTATTTTTTGGAAAAATCATAGGTACCATCCACGACCAAGAAATGGTAGAGCACTCCCGAAGCTCCCACCCACTAGGTGCCTGTAGGCGTTGCATTCAGTTGTTATCCAAGAAAATCCAAAAAACCTCGACCACCCAAGAATCTGCACTCTGAGTCATTGTCTAGAACAAATATCCCTATAACTACGAATTCATGTCAACGACCAATACTATCTGCAGTAGCTTGAACTTGAATGTCGTTCACTGCTACAGCGCGTTTCACCTGCACTAGCGCTTTCGATCTCTCGATATTTCTATAAGAGTTCAGTAGCACCTTGTATTCTCCAGTACAGACAGGTTTGTCACGGGAGCTCGACTACAAATCCTCCGATATGAGTACCATTGTGATGATAAAGGTCTACACTGCAAAACTCCAGAAGTTGGCCAAGGCAGCTCGCCAAAAGCGCTCGTACCGCGAAAATGTTTACTTTTTTCATGACATTAGAAATCGCCATGTTCCGAAATCCGCCCCTTGAAAAATTCTGAAGTCGCGACGAGATTTCTTACTCACCCAGCGTATTCCTCTTGGTCAAGCTCTGGATGGTTACCATCTTCTCCTGAGCTTCAGTCGTCATCTTTCTGACGAAATAATCAGTCGATCAACTTCAGTTCGGAAACAAGGTTGCTTGCTTTTTTGACCCACACTCCACCACGTTTTGGAACAGGAGCATCGAGAAAATTCCTGAGCTTTGGGGATAAGTTGTGGACACTCATGGTTGATATTCAACTGGTCAGGCCTTGTTAACAGAAAAGATAAAATTAAAACTAAAAATGAGAAAAAGTGTTGCAGGACTTTCTTTCCAACCTAATATATAGTAGGGATTCTCTGATTATTTCACTAATATCGAACATATCTAACAAAACTATGCTATCAGCAAGTGGCAAACAAACAACGTGAATGTGTTGAAATGCTTCCCAAGCACAGATGTGCTGGCTCGAAAGCGCGCGACAAGGAACTGGAGGCTTACGCGACTGGCTTACGACCTCTAATCTTATTAGTTCACTATTAGTTTTGGCTGCGTGGTTCCTGCGCGATTTCATGCGCCGGGATCGAAGGAATGCTGCCCGCTTTTTGATTGGTGGTTAACACATTGACACCCGCGCCGATTTCGGCGCATGTCACACATGTGTCATTGGCCGCATTGCGTGCGTGCATACTCGGCGATGCACAAATCTCATATGTGTGACATTTTGTGGGTTTTCGTTGCGGGACCCACGTGGCCGATCCACTGAAAGAGCGTTGGAGCTTTCGTTCTCGTATACGAATCATAGGTGTTTTTTTTTCATTTTGCTTGTCATTATGTGTTTGTGGGTTCACTAGACGTTCAGCTTTCTTTCGTAAGCATGTTTGGGAGCCTTTCCGAATGGCGTCAATATTCTAACACCATTTTGGATATCACAGAAAAGAGTTGTGGGCTCAAAGCCCTAAGCTCGATAAAATCACTGGTTTGAATAATGAAGCAAAATTTTCGATCAATTCCCGTAATTGATGACAACTTGTTCAGTAGGTAAGCGTATTGAAATTTGACTGTTTTGATTTTGAAGCACTAGGTACTGGCAACAAACATCTAATTTTGTTGGAATTGAAGTTATCGACATGCCACATGTTTTACGGAGTAATGAGAATAGCAGAAGCCTAACAGTAAAAGAAGCGCTGGAAAAGCTTTATTAGGGAGCAAGATACAGATGTGCATACCCGGCAATGCACAAATGTCAGATGTGGGAGTTTCGAAGTGCATACCCGGCGATGCACGCGGGCTGCAATGTGTTAATCATTGGTGGTCAAATCGCTTAATTATCGTATTTCATTTACTGCATCGGTGCATATGCGATTGCAGGTGCATTTCTTCGAGGCAGCAATAAATACCGGCGGAGCAAGGTAGTTCATACAGCGCGTTCGAAACGCCCAGCCCTTAGTCCAGAGAGAAGGTGTCCAAGTTTAGGGCTTACTCGGCGCTTTTCTTTGTTTCTTTTTTCATTTGAAGTCAATTCGGGATCCACCGTATTATTATCGACCGCTTCTACCCCACCAACCTGGTGGTGTTGCTTCAAAGGAAGCGCTCGCGTCAAATCACTTCTGAACGAGTATTTTCTAACCGGGCCAAGTTAGTTAAAGAGTGATCACTTGGGTACTGACTGCTAAAGGCTTGCAAGAAAAGTTTGAGGAAAAAAAGTTCTGCCTGTCGGCGACTTCCTAAAAAGCTTTAAGTATCCATCATGAAGCACAAGATTCGGTAAAGGTACATTCTGAAGAATGCTATAGTAATTGAAAGCCAGAAAACCGGTTCTGGAGAAGAAACGGTCCAACGGGGCGATCATTTGAAGAAAAGGCTTTGCGAAAGTTAAGAGCTTTTCAAAAGAAAACAGTCTGGTCTCTCACAATCCCCATATCGCTCCCCTTGCTTTCATGTTTGAAGAAAATACAACCTTTCAAACGAAGAAATGCGCATTTCTGTATATTTTTGATTTCTATCCCATAACTAACACAGCCTTGAAGATACTGCAAAAATGTGGTATTTGCTGAAACTAGCGGTTTCGAAGATTACAAATCTCCTTAGTGTTCTGAAAAATATTGACCTTGAACAGAAATACCCTTAATCGAAAATTAGCAGTCCGCCTCGATCTATCCGGCGCTGGGCCGAGGGGAAGATTGTGCGCGCCAATGCAAACACGACGGTATCGCGCTCATTGTGGTGTAACGCTCAAAGTAATATACGAAGCAGTACGCAGACATACACAAATACCATGTGTGCACTACATAATAAGTTTTTTTTTGGGGGGGGGGAGGGTCGTATCGAGACTCGTCAAAAGGAGGTGGTCGAAATTTTTCAAAAATGGTCCAACGTGACGGTTGCTCTGCCTCCATGGCAGCGGGGCCTTATCATAGGCGTGTCAGAGGCACGGCATAAGGCACGCTTTCCTATTCTGTTCCCGATTTTAGTAGACAGGCGGACAAGCGTTGATATCGGACCCCTTGTGCGGTTTGAAAGTGCACGTCAAAGGCTTCAGAAGCTCGCTTGACCGGCAATCTGCACCTTGATCTACACAGGACAATCAGACGGACAAACAGTCGAGCTGACGAGCAAGCCTGCAAAAGGAGGTGCAATAATCGAAGGACGTGCAAGATTACTGTAGCGATGATTCATGTGGAACTTCAAATTTATCGTTAGAAGAATTGCTTAGATTTGTATTAGATCGTTTGATTACCCAAGTTTGAGGTATTCGTGCGTACAACAAAATCTGTGATCTATTAATCGCGTGGCAGAAGTACGGTGCGAGATTCAGCGGTAGACGTGCGACTCAACTTCATCTCTCTCCCCTTTGCTTGAAATGAGGGAGTGACTGTTCGGACGAGTTATCTGCACTTGCTTATTCCACGCCTCCACCAACTAGTACGTATCATGGGGTGTGCGCGAGCTATCTCATCCGCTAGCCTTTACTAGTCATTAGTTCGTTTTGTGAGGCCCTAGCACATTTTGCATGTATTAGGTTGTAAGGAAAGTTCTGACCGTTTTTGGTAGTTCGAGATTCATGACATCATTTCTGGCTAAATTTTCGGCAGACTGCTACGAGTTGCATATCGCTAGAAAGCGCGTTTTCTGCTGTATCCCAATCCGCTGTAAACTTTGCTCCAGATGGATGAATCCTACTTTTTTGAAGCCTTGAATGAAAAAAAAACATGCTCACCAAGCGAATCCTCACGATTTTCTTCTTCTACCTGGGATTAGGGCAGAAAGGAGTGGAATAAGTTCATGATATGAACCTTGTTTGGTCATGCATTTGCGAAAAATAAGCCATGAAGCGATAGTTTGTGAAGCTCGTGTAGGGATGGCGATAACATTGGAGAGGATCGATGGATGTCGGACTTCGGCAAAAATTAATTGAAACATTTGATGGAACTAAATGTGCTTGAAACTCTCAGAAGACCGCTACTGAATTGAGAGTATTTAAAAATACAAGGGAAGGCCTAAAAAAGCACGGAAAAGTCAATAAGGAGGGGTCGCAAAAAGTCGCGGTTCCGTAGGGTCGTCTGCTCTTCTTCTGCAATCTTTCATCCAATGCAAACGACCCGTTTTCTGTTTGTATTGTGAATTGCAATGTGGAATAATTCTTCTCAATAACCTATGAACTTTGGCTGAGTAATTCGAACCCGACTAGGGGCGACAAAATTTTGCAAAGGTGAATTCGCACGAGGAGAAGGTTGTTCTGCCTGTTATGCGGTCTACAGCAGTCGCAACTCCCCGAGCACAGACGGAACTATCACAGTGAGATAGATTCCTCTGAAAGTTGCGAAACTACCGTAAGACTTAGCACACATGCTCAGGAAGGGCTGCCAGAAATGGCACGATTGTTTTCCGAGATGCATCTTTGCCGTCGGCCGCAGAGCCGACCCTGCAAAAAAATGAATTAGCTGAGGTACTGAACTATCTCGAAATGCTACGAAATCTAACGTGATAGTGAAACGGCCTTCGCCAAGTTCGTCGCCTCTAGAACTACAGTACTTCTAGTGAACGGAATGATCAAACACGTGTAATGTCGCAAGTATGAGTGGATGCAACAGGTTTCTACTGCGATCGAAAACATCATGTATGGGTCGAGATATGAGCATTCGGACTTCGGGGTCCGAAACGGTCAGAACTCTCCTCACAACCTAAAACATACATATGTTCGAGCTTCGACAACGGCACAGTTGCGATAATCGTGGGCTGCTCTATCCCACCAACGGAATACTTTACTTGACACGACCTCATCTGGTGTCGTTGCTTCACGTTGACTACATAGGCTGAATATGCAAAGAAGTGCCTCTGCAGTCGCGCACGGAGATGAAGACGCATGAAGTACATATCAAAGAAAGAGCTCCATCAAAAAAAAACTGACTGGCATTGATAACCGCCACTGCAGAACCCGCTATTCACACGTACACACCTTCCCGTAGGTTTTCCGATGCATTTCTGGCAATACTCGGGACAATCCTTCCACATGATGCCCGTCAGAAACTGAAATACCCTATAATTACTTCTTAATCTAAGGAACCGTTACCCTTATTGAGTTTAAGTGCCCTCAACTTAAATTTTACCCTACTGAGACCGTGCGCTCTAAACATGTCTAACGAGTGGGACCGTGAGATGCGGTCGTGGCCTACCTGTGGTCACACAGTTCAAGGGGGCCCCGCTTTTCCGCAGTGCATAATAACACTGGCTGAACAACGGGTTTCCTCAGTGAGCAATCGTATAGATCAACTAACTATGCGTTCCATCAAGAAGAAGACATTAGGGATATGTTGAAAAAGAGCTCAATTTACTTTCAGTTGATTCTCCATTATAAATAATTGCCATTATTCGTGAGCACTTTTTGATCCTTCTGTGCGTGGCTTTGTCAAAGAAGCCTCTCACTAAATGAAGACTTCAAAATTATGAAATTATAGGCGATTGCTGAGAAATTTTGCGCCGTGTCATGCCGACGGACCACATGGTTCCAGATGTGGTGTGGGCCGCCGGTGGGCAACACGGTCGTCAGTAGGTTGAAGTATGAGCAAATAATCAACAAACCGAGGTCGCAGGTGTGCAGCGACTCCAGTCCCTGAAGCAACTGCCTTCGGAAGGTTCAACAGTGAAGAGCGCGAACAGTAGAAGGACGACCCAACGATTCATTGTCGACACTGAGTGCGGTTTATGAAGAAAGAAGGAATGTAGAAAATTAGAAGCTAAGTAGGGTTCAAGTGATGATACGCTCTAATTGTTGGCGTAATGTGCCTCCCGGTGGGGGGGGGGTGAGGGCAGTCTGCTGTAGGAACGTCACCAGGGCTAAGCGTACAGAGAACGAGAATAACTTACGCATCTCGTATTCGCTTTTATCTTGTAAGGCATATTTCCAAAAGTGAGCGTGGTCTTGCTTTTAAAGGCTCGCCTCAAGATTCAGTGTTTAACATCCGTTCGCATTATGAAGAGTGTAAGTGTGGAAAAGTGTAAACGGGGGTCGCGAAAAGGGATTTGAGTTGATGTTTTCGACGATTTTGGCGTTAATTTCACGAACAACAAATTGTAAAGGGTAAACTAGACAGGCGGTGGATTCGCCAACAATACTATGGGAAGAGCCATGATGGCGAGGGTGAAAAGGCTTGATACGGAGGAATATAGGACAACAGAAATTTCTAAAATGATGGCCCGCGTTTCTAGGACGCGGGGGGTTCTCAACGGAGAGCGAGATAGGAGGTATTGATGCTTCACAGAGGGAAAGGCACCGGTGGCAGAGAGCATAGTTACGAGCGAGGGCGGATTTGTATGACGTCAGGGTGCTTTTGAACATTAGGTGTCATTGCAGTGGTAGTGGTTGATAAGGACCGTGGGGTTGGGTGCAGCAATGCCCAACTCAAGACGCTGCATCTCTGGACGCTTCCCCCACTCTTGACTGGTTCAAGGACTACTTGATTTTCCTCAATGGTCCCGCTGCGATGGCTAGAGCACAGACGATTGGAGAAAGGGTGAATGCCATAGGACTAAGCATCGAAGAGGAGAGGGACCCGTCCGAGTAGAGAGCGCAGAGGCGGTTCGAACGGCTGAGTTCAAGTAGTCCGTCGACTTTTTTGACTACGAGGACTGCGTCATCGGCCAGAGTAGAGATGTAGAATTTTGGAACCCATCTCCCACTCCGGCCTTGCTGGAGCCGGCCCTTGGTGCAAGCAGTCTTGCGCTTGCGTAGCCAACCAGAAATTCTGTGTCATTGGTTTGCGCCAACTACATCAATACCAACGTTTTTGAGGAAGGAGGAATCTTTTGGGCAATTAGACAATTCACTCGTGAGAGAGAGACACGTTTTTGATCTCTGATAAAACAAGAAAATGGTCGCTATGATTTCAAAAGCCTTGAGCTCACTCCCCAACCCTTCCCCCTTCCCCGTAACAATGCGGGAGCAAAGGGAAATATCAGATGCTACAATGGTACTGCTTTCTTGAGGTCTTTTATACTGATCGCTCATGAATTTGTTCAACTCTTTAGAAGCTATAAATCAAAACCGTGATAGGAGCTGCATTATTTCCATAACGCGTTATTTCTAAAGTCAACAAATTGAAAATGTCAAGGGTATTCATCTTTGGAATATCTGAATGCAAGGCAAGGGAGCAATGTTAGCTTCCTTATGGCTTCTGAAGTCTTGATGTATTTGCTGAGAAAATATTTGAGCTTTTCAAGCCGATGGATGAGGAACTCCTCTCCCGTTAACGGCACACTTTGTTGTGAATTGAAAGTTAGATCATAGGCTCTATGTAAGTAAGGAAAAGGCAGCAGAAGGTTTCGTCAAGAGCCCCGAAATATCGTCACTCCGTGTAAGTTTGTTAGCATTGTACGAGCTAATGATGAAGAACTTAGGGCGGCGTTCCGAAGAGGGGCGTAAGATGGAATTGGTGATTACTCAAAGTTCACTTATCATTATTCTATTCGCGGGGGAAAGAATAGGAAGCCTCAATAATTGGCTTCTGAGCATTTTCAGAAAATTCAATTTTCTTCTATTCCAGGTCGTCCATTGCAAAATAGACTGATATACCGAAGAACGCTTCAAGATCCTCAAAAACACGGGTCGCGATTGGGTTGGTATGTCATTCTATTCAAAAACTCAAGAATATGTGCGACAGGGAATGTCAATGGGAAGAAAAAGCAGAAGCGTGAAGCCGGGCGTGGTAGACGGAGAGACACAGCGCTGCGAGGAGAGGGAAAACACGAGTGCGCACGTTCTACGGGAGGGCACAAACATAAAGTAACCTCCCATTCAAAAAACTTGAAAGTGGTGTTGCTGCAGACAGTACATTACAACTGACGAGGCCGTAAGGAATCAGCGGTTGACAAAGCCACGTTCTCACGGCCGTCGTCAGTTTCAGTGCATGTTGTGCACGACACTTTCTGGCTTTTTGAAGGCGAGTGTATGCCGCGATTGATGAGAATGACAATCTTACAAACTTACGAACATGAGGTGTATACCGTAACCCACATTAGCGCCGGAGCGCGCTGTTGTGGGTTACGGTGTACACTCTACACTCCTGAACTGGAGCGATTACGTTCAACTCCTGAACTGGAGCTAATACGTTCAACCAAGCATGTCCAACCCTCTAGGGCAGCCATCCAAAATTAAGCGAAGCGTCTCGATGACCATGACCTCGGAAAATCTTTTTTGCAGGGTTTCTGCTTTATGAATAGATATCCTGTCATGAATAAATGTCTGAAGTATTGTACTTGAGCGGCTACTTATTCGTGACAGACAGACAAACCTTAAGAGTGTCCGAGTGGTTATTTACACCAATTTTTTCAATTTGGCAGTGCGAAAATGGCAAGGAGGACGACGGGTTTCTGTACTTGATATTTGTCCTGGTGCTAGCTGTAGCCGTCGAGTTCTCCTCCTTTCCTTTTGTGGTGGTTCCTAACGTATTGAAGCGTTCATCCATCACCTATAGGGGCGTTCCTTTTGACCTTGTACTGCCGCTAAATGTAGTGTACCAGCCCTTTGACGGTTCAGTTTGAGTAATGACGTAGCGTTACTTTATTCTTTCACTGATTTTAATATTAATAACTATGTGATACTGCGTCTGTTAGGAACACATTATTCTACATCATTTTGTGCCCAAAAAAGAATAGTACAAAAAACAGATTCGGAAAAAGTAGATTTGACCGTGAGCGCTCGCGGTTACCATAATTTTTGGCCCATCCTGTGATGTGGTTGGCTGATTTGGGTCAGGAGGCAAGAATGATCCTGATGGATTAATTAGGTGAGCATTGCTCATTGTTTTGCTTGGTTCTCTTTAATTTACTTCTTGTCTAATAGTGGCATAGTGTGGACTCAGCAATAGTGGATAGTGCAGCTTCTCCTCTGTCTAGTGGCCTGCCATTCTCTCCAATATGTGCCTAGCTTGAAAATTGCACGTAGACGGCCGGCATACCAGTGTTACGGAGTTTTATCAAGTGTTTATGACCGGGCGGTGAGCTAAGAAAATGAGCTCAAGAGCTTCACAGTTACAACTACATATTAAGATCTCCAAAAGCAGTATTGTAGCGCTGCTTATCGAAGGGACCGAGAAACAAATATTGGATTGTACCTATGAAGGCAAACCAAGCGCCACATCTCTAGAGCGTTGGTCAGTCGGCGCAAGGCTTGTGTGGGAAAAGCTCTGACGCTTAGATCAGCTGACCACCGCTATTGTACAGACCGAAGTGCATTCAAATTCCTTCCAGAATTTGGAATGGAAGTACGACGCGTGGCACTCCCCAAAAGGAGGTTGATCGATGTTGAGTGCTTTATTCTCGATTCTTCTGAAATACGAACATGGTAGCGGTTATGTATATTTATTGGAGCTTTCCGTAAAAAACGAGTTCTTGATGAGGGCTACAGCCCAAGCTTGCAAGTGGCGATGTCAAGAGGATTCGACGATTTCCTCCCTACCGGGCCGGAGCAGCTGGAAAGAAATTAACAGCTATATTAAACACTTATGAAGTTTTGCAACTTGCTTCAGGATAGTAACTGAAATGTCAGCTCAGTCACAAGAGGTCACAAGGCAGTGATCACGATAGCTGGAGGGCGGGACGGTTTCCATGACGTCATTGAGCGTCATTTGTGGAATGGCTTTATTAAAAAGCGGGCCTAATCACATCCTGTGTCGTCGGGTTAACCCGTGATGTTCACTGACGTCATCAAGAGCGCATTGCCCTTCAGTCGTTGTGACCACTGTTTTTGAAAGCGCATTTATGGCACGTATGCTGGTAATCATGTCGGTAATCATATTTGGGATTGGATTTACTCCACTAAACTTTGGTCCACACCACGGTCAGTTTGTTTCTTAGGAACTTCCTGTTGGACCAAGTTCTTCTCGCCGCCTTTTTCCTCAGTGCCGGTGTAGTGTGGAAGTATTCCCATGGTGCTTTCACATTTCAGTCTACAATGGGCCAAATGCGGTCCTGAATCAGGGTAATAGACGCCATTGTTTAGCTCTAAAAGGGGTACCAGATATGAGGTGAGAAGACAGAGGCCTAGAGGGGTCAGCGGAGCAATCGCAGCGCGTACTGTAGCGATTCAGCGTCAAGATAAAGGCAGAATTTACGATGAAAAGACAACCCATTCCAAATAAATTAAGGGATGGGGAGTAGCACCAGAAAGAAGGAAAACCATTGAAACGGCTCAGAACCCGAGGAATGGAACTTTTCCCCTTGATCTCGGCATTGATGCGATTGCCATCGTTGTGCCCTCTTCAGCATAACGGTCTCTCTGCTATATTATCACTCGCTTCGTATAGAATTGCGGCGAGTGACTAAATCATCAATGGGCGTGGATCGCCAAGTGCGCCAAGTGTGGGCCATGCTAGGTCACCGAGGTCAAATCTTTCGTTGCCGATTGCGTGTCAGTCCACGCCTTCAGGAGGTCCACCTGTCTCCCCGCTAGGCAATTTTCCCATTCTTTGACCTTCGTCTGCCCCTCCTGTTTTCTCTCTTCCCTCGCTCCTTTCTCGCCGTGCGACGGGCTCCTGCTGGTGGAAAAGTGGTGGAGCTCCATGGTAAATGAGCAGAAGCAAAAAATTGGATAGGGACGCTCGTGTCCTTGGAGGGGGAGGGTACATCGCGACAGGGCCGTAGGTAGGTGGCGCCAGGACTAGGCCCAGGTAGGGGAGAAACGGTGAGAAAAACTATATCACAGAATACCTTCACCAGCCTGAAGCTTTGCCCCGAACACAGCGAATGGCTTAATAACATGAATCTCCCTCCCCCCAACAACATGAGCGCCTGCATAGAGTATGGGAGGAGCACCCTACCCAATTTTTTGCACCTAGTCATTTACCACTCACCGGTCTCTATTTGAAGAACCCTTCAGTTGAGTCGCTCACCTATTAGGTTATTCTTAGGACTGAAGTGCATCAAAGAAGTGTTTAGTACCAAGAATAGGATGTGAAGCAGTACCCATACCCGAACTCCATTCCGCCTGCATGAAGTTCATGTTTGAGAAATCAAAAAGCACAACTGACTGGCACTGATAGCCGCCACTGCAGTGCTTGTTGTACACGCGGACGCAGCTTCCCATAGGCTGTCCTTTGCATTTCTGGCAATACTCCGGGCAACTCTTCCACATGATGCCCGTCATAGACTGAAACACACCATCGAAAATTCAGTCTGAATCTGAACTGTTACTCTCATTAAATTCAGATGCCCCAAATTTGAGTTTCAAAGTATAAACAAATGTTGGACAGAAAACAAACCGAGGTCTGAGGTGTGCAGCGGCTCCAGTTGTCATAACAATTGCAGTCGACGGTCTCAACAGTGAGGAGCGCAAGCAGTAAAATGGCTAGCCAGCGATTCATTGTGAACACTGAATGGAGCTATCGAAGAAAAAGGTGGAATCTGAATTGGGGTTCAAGTGGCGCCGAGCTCGGAGAGTTGTACTTTCACACGTCCTTTTTAAAGCGCAGAAAAACTTGCGGCAAGCGAGGAGGGTGAATCTAATCGCTCATGCAAAAAAGACTTGCTTTTTCTAATCTCCCGTAATAGAAGAAAATGGTAAGTATGATTTCAAAAGCCATTTGCTCTCTTCAATACAATGGCCCTCTCTCCCCTAAGAGTGCGAACTAAAGGAAAAAATTAGATCGTACGACGTTCTTGTTATCTGGAGATCTTTTATACTGATGAGCTCATGAATTTTTTCCAATGCTTTCGAATCATAACAGATGCTGAATCATTCCGATATGAAGCCAGTACCAAAGTCAACAAACTGAACACGTCTGGGGCATTCATCTTTGAACATCCGAGTGCTAGGCAAAGGAGCAACGTGTGGTGACTCAGGCTTTTGACGCCTTGAAGTGTTTGTTGGGAAAATATTTGAGCTTTTCGAGCTTTTCTATGAGAAGTTCCTTATCTTGCTAATGGGCCCCTCTGTGGTAATTCAGGTGCTATGTATGTAGCAGGGAGGTTTTGCGCTGAAAAATTGTCAGGAGGCAGTACTATGGTCAAGCCACGACGTTATCTGTTGCGGCGGAATACTGATCACTGAGCAATTCTTTAGAATGGTTGAGTATGAAAGTGGATGTGTTTTTATGCCAGAACATCTCCGAGGTAAGTTTGTTGGATGGGGCTGGACTCTCCCGAGAGCACAACTTTTGTTGGAGTCGCTATGTGGAACGTCGACCTGCAACTTGTATGAATGACCCCGCGTAATGTCCACAAATGGGGAGATTGGGGAGATTTTGAAGATGTGAGGTGGTGTCGCGCATTGTCGCCTGCTGTCGCCCACTGTCGCCGAGGCAGGAATCCCGCTAGGAGGTATACTTGACGAAGGAAATCATACGATACAAAAAATTCGATGTCGCTCACTGTGTCGTCCTGCAGCTTACCATGAAATTTTGAAACCCATCCTTCTGTAAAATGACCAGGCTGCATAGGTAGGCAAGTGTAGTAGTCGGGATTCACAATGAAAATGTCGTAGGATCGGTTCCTTGTCGCAATAACTGTCTTGCAATCTTCGGGAATTCAGTTAAATAGGCGAGCAAAAGCAGTTCAGCTGTAGTCACGAAGAATTGAAGTAGTAAACACAAAAGGGGACTGATCCTTCGACATTTTGACTGTGAGTCTCGACCACTACCGCTGCGCTGTTTTGCTTCATAACTTCGTTCAGAGAATCGTTTAGCAGATTTGGAAGGTAGATTTGAGATCGCCGTTCGAAGGTACATCTAGGCTTATGCATCGCTTCTTGAATGGCCATGGCGAGCAAGCAGAGGGGCTTTCTTTGTGAGAGCTGACCCTTGATCGGAGAGATAATGGGAATGACGAGAGTAGAGACAACTAAGGGAGGGATCGACGGCAGTATTCATGGACTAACCTGCTACCCTTTTAACATGATTCGTAGTTTTAGCCACAGAGAGACGAGTTCAATGGTGTAAAGGTTCATCCATTTTACCCCCTTTCAGTTATGACGGGGCACGCTCTGCGACGCTAGGAATTAGTCGCTCAGCGTCGAATTTTCAAAAGTTAGGAGCGCTATTGTATGTCTTCAGTGACGACTTCCTGTTAAGTGAAGAGGAGGTTACGTGAATAGACAAATATGGACACTTATGCAGTCCTCTTCTACTCTGAGGTGCGCCACGTACTCGTTTGAAGAAGCACTTAAAAGTTATGCCTTTCACCTACGTATTGTATACATTGTATATCGTACGTTGACCTTTGCGAATACGGCCGACCCTACCTTTCGGTTGGTCAAATATGACCTCCTCGCTGGACTTTGTCCAATGGACGGTTGACCCTGCGGGGAAGTAGTGAAGCCCTATTTTATCCTTCAACCTCCTTCGCAATAGACGGTCTTGAACCGAAGAAAGTAATTTGCTTAGTAATAGGTCTATGAGAAACCCAGTGAGCCAACCGCCGCCTTCGTACTTCTCGAAAATTTTGCGATCCCCCCGCTCTCGTCGAGGTTCCAATGTGACCCCACCATCACCATTAGTCTCGGAAGTCTCCTCAATACGATCCCCCTCTTCACTTCTCTGACCAACACAGTTGGGGATGTTCCCATAGCGAATCTGAGGCCTGTCGACACATCCCACTCCCCCACTTTCTTATCCAAAAAATCTCCATCAACCTCCGTTCCCACTATGATAACGTTCCTGAACCCCAAGCGCGACCCCCCTTTCTCAAATCCACGAATGCGACATCCTCGTTCGAATAGTGCGAACAGACAGTTGACCCTGGTTCTACATAGGCGATGGCTTTATTCATAACTCGTTGTTCTTGGGATAACAAACACGCGCGTTTTTCGATAATGGAGTCATTTCCAAATTTTCATTTTTTCTTTGGAACAACAACAACAACACTGATTTCATCGCATTTTTAATTTCGAACTCAAACTTCGGATCGCCGTCATAGTCGGCGATTGAGGCGCGATTGCAATCGCGCGATGATGAT
>KZ345037.1:408848-429713 GCA_002352805.1 Teladorsagia circumcincta
GTACGCTTGTCGTCTGTGTTCTCCTCTAGAGCCACCTCACCAAGATAGAACATGTTAGGCCCCGTTCAAACACCGCGGTTCACGAAGAGATTAATAAATAAATGTTTTTATTTATTTATACTATTGCACAGCAGTGAGTGACAGGACAGCATGGCTACAAATTTACGATCAGTAACAATAGGAAATGGTAGAATAGAAGAAATATTATAGATTGAATAATATAAAAATGAACAGTGATACTAGGGGGCAAGGAGGCGAAGGGGCGGGGGGAGAGGGGTCCGTGGCTGTTGATGAGTTGATGAGCTATCATGTGTCCACTGTATTGTAGGAGCTCCATGTAAAGAAATGTTAATGTAAGGAAGGCAAGAGCTATGGGATTATGTCTCACCACAGAATTAGGGGCAGCTTGCTTTCGAAGAGCTTTCGATCCTCGAGCCACCTACAGCTAATTGCCGTAGTTCTGTTCAAGTCCCGCAGTTTACTCGGTCGGTCTCAATTCATAACGTTTGAGCGCTTTTTACAAAGATTAGTGAATTCCGCTACAAATATCAGAGGAAATTTCAAAGTGGTTGATTCGTCTGTCTCAATTCATAACGCTTCAGTGTTTTTTTTACTGATGAATGAGTATATTACCCACTCGTCGACTGATTTGAGGTCCGAATGAGAAACTCGTGATAATCCAGAGTGGAAAGACGGCCTGACCCCATCGAAGAACTGCAATGCATTCGTAATACTGCCGGAAGAATTGCGCGCCCTAAGTCAGCGCCGCGACGCGACCGCTGTAACGTTTTCCTAGCAGGCGTTTACGTGCTACCCACCCAAGCCGTCCGGAGTGCCCTCCTGTCTGCGCTCTGCCGTTTTGGAGCAGAGACGCAGACCCAGCGTTTAGGTGGAGACGCCAGACGACACGACAAATTTCTGCGTCGTACCATTCCCGGTTGACAGAAATCCTGAGACCCACCTATCGCATATGAGTGAGAAGCATATCCATTTGCGCATCATGTAGTAAATCACGAATTGCTTTTTGAACTTTCAAATACTGGATACGGTCTTTGTATGCAATCTCTCGCAATGGATGTAAAAGTGAACGACCTGAAAACCTCAGGAAATAACCCACTCTCTGATCGATGTAAATTGGGTACGATTCCCTAGAACAAAAAGCGACTTCTCCGCTTCTCGCGCGCGAAACTCTCCGCTGCGGGAATCCCGGGTCCACACTTGAGCAGTGGTGGACCTGCGGCTTCTGCAGCGGAAAAGTTCAGCGCGTGAAATCGGGAAAGTCGCCTCCTATCTTAGCGAACCACATGCATTCTTATATCACATTAGGTAAACGCTAAACTCACAGAATGCCATATACTCGTCCTCATCCTCGACATCTTCTGATGGCGGAGGTGGTATGCGTTTCGCGTGAACAATGGCATTCTGAAAACAAACACATTGTTGAAGCCCAAGGCAAGGTTCAGCATAGCTAAGATATTTGCGGCAGCACTCTCATACTACCTAAAGAAGTCACGTTCTGGGCCGCAACTGAAAATTCAGTATAACTTTAAAGAGAGCATCAAACACTGAACAAAGTAGCCGCCATAGTGCATGCATTCAGACACCGCTCCGAATACCTTGGAAAACCACAATATATGGTAACATTATAGACTAATCCCGTTTCTATTGAACAATCACCTGAGGTCTAAAGAAGCTTTGAGCAAGGAAATGGGAAGGTGAAGTGCTGAGGTCAGAGCATCGACTCCTTTTCGAATCTTCTTCTTCAGTATAGCTACGCTCCGTACGCTGATCCTTAGTAAATAACAAAATAATTGAAGACCGCACAGAAGCTATGCCTAACGAGAAAGTTCAACTAATAGTGAAGAGAATCAATACTACTCCACTATAAAGAAATTTATGATTGACCAATTTTTGACCACCAAATTGTTACTTCGGGAAAACGAACGGGAAATTCGAATCAGCAGTATCTCTCAGACATAGCACAAACAGACTTTCTTTGCTATGCGCGTTTGTTGGTCCATGACAAGGGCAACTATCAATATGCGTGATTCCCACTATCTTTGTATCGCTACAAACCCACAATATTATATGATTAATGAAGAAATTCACCGCATGAAGGCATACCTGGGAGGATCCCGACACTTCATCGATTCGTCGCTTTGAGATATTTCTATGAACACTGAACAGATCATCCAAAAACATTAAGGAGCTGTAGAACTTCCATTTCGGAGTCACCGGCATACTGTCATTGTTATACGAAAGCTGCAAATGTTTATGCATCTCAGCAGCTTGGGGAAGAGAATAAGTTGATAAGAGAGCTGCAACAGTACCTTCTTCCGGGTCTTCACGTAAGTGTCCTTGAGATTCTTCCATTGCTTCTCTACTTCTTCGGCTGGAAGGAATGGGGAATTACGTTGTTCAAAGGAACAAAGGAGAAGTGAAATGAAGGGTTGGTCATTAGAATGAAAAACAAACGGAATTCGGTTTCATTTATTTCAAGTTTCAAAATTTTTTGCTTTCTCCCTTCTTTCCCTTTAGCGTTAGTTCCGCACGAAAATAAGCTTGCCATCTAATTAGGCCTCTCTTTGCACAGATGATATTAAACTTATTGCGAATCTAGCCACCGACCTCACACAGACTGATTAATTTTTATTTTCACAACCTCTCTTTGAGGACCCGATCACGATTATTGCGATTTGGCGATTATGCTCGAAGGGAAGCATCTATCGATCCAAAAACTACGATAATGCGACTATGCGATAAAGCGATGTGGCGATCATGCTCAATGGTTTAGGTACAGATTGATCGAGTTGACCTCGCACAATGACCGTTCCTCGATGCCATACGTTGACGATGAATAGTCAATACGTATGCTTTCCTTCCAGCATAATCACTAAATCGCCTGATCGCTTAATAGCCAAATCGCGATAATCACGATTTCGAGACAGGGTTTAATAAAGAAACGCTGGCAGTGATCCCTCCGCAATGCTTATAGATTAGAGGTACTGCAGAAAGGAAGAGAAAATAACCCACGTGTGAGCTCTGGATCAAGCTGGTTTTGCTGATTTATCAAATTTGTGACCTCTACAAAAAGCTCCTTTCGCGATGGACCAACAGTCTTCTCTCTAGAAACACTGGACCTACACCGTCATCTCATGAATATTCACCTTACAAAATACCTACCTTTGGCAGTCCCAAATGCCAGGCCTCAGGTAAACGGCGTCGATGATACTGAAGCGAATTTCGTCGGTGATCATTGAACCGCTGTGATGGAGATGAACGGATTCACTCCTCTGAAATTGCTCTCTTTACAAATTAAACTTGAAATAAGAGCATAAAATAATGTTGTTATTGGTCCACAGTTATTCGCTCTTCTACTTAAACCGATCCCGTATGTTGCCGAGCCCACTGCGATTGCTTGGTCGACTGCCAAGCCTGAGTTGACTCTCTTTCCTTCGTCCAGCTTCGTAAATTCGCAAAGAACGAGTTTATTCAACGAAATCTCCTTTCATGGAGGCTTTCTGTAGAAATGTTTTTCAGATGAAAGACATCTACACGATAGGCCTGCAAGTTGTTCAAGGTACTAAGGTTTCCGACAGAGTGTGTAAACTATTTCTCAACCTCACTAATATAGTAATTCATGTCATGGAAAGGCCTGACGGGAAATAAGCACTTCCCATGGAAGGGGTTTCAATTTCACATCAGCTCTTCCTATTGCACCCTCTCGTTGGGTCCTAGGGATGGGGAGCTCGGGGTGTGGGCAATTCAATTTTCACCGCGGCTTCTGCCTAGTTCTAGAAGGTGCCTCGTGTACTCCGTAGCACCTCTCCAAAAACTCACAAGTGCGGCAAAAAAATGAGGCGCAATGTGGCTCGGGTCGGGGGGGGGGTAGACACCAAGCAATATCGCATCACGGAGACGCTCATTTCCAAGACTAAGCTTTTGAAGAGGGGAAGAACTCCAGTGTGCGGAAGCAATTTGCGTATTCCCTGGAATGCGTCCCTGCTGCCTATGCTTAGTCCTAGAGGGCTTTTACATTGTCCATCCCCCTACCGCGCCACATTGCGCCAAAAATGGTCTACGACCAAACGCTATTAGGGAAAATCTTCTGAAGGCCGGAAACCTCTCTACACTGATCCTGCGGCGATTCCCACATAATTCGACGATTGTATTGAACGTAAGTACGCACTTATTGCGCAATCCCTTTATCAGCTCTGCATTTGGCGGGCTGCAGCCCGATCGGGTGATTCAAAAACTCCCAGAAACTATGCTCACAAAAAACATACCGGCAGGAACTCAGGTCTTTGTGTGGACAATGAACCGTTTCACAATCATTTGTAAACAGGCGCTATCGCAAGATATTAGGACCTCTAGGACGAGGCCTAGGAGGGAGCAGGAACGTCGGGGAGAATGAAAATTGCTCACGCACTCTGGAGTTTTTACCTATCCACCTAAGGCTTGCTTTCCCCGCCTGTTTCCTACAAAAAAGCACTTGTTGGTCCCAGTGTCACCTACCATTGGCCCTGTTGCGATGTGCCCCCCCCACCCACGACATGAGTGCCAAAAGAAGTTTCACGCTTCTAACGATATTCCACCACAGTGCCCCTGTATCTTGCGATAGCGCTGAAAGGCGTTGTAAAAAAAAAACGCTGTAGGAGTTCTCCTCAGTCTCAGCGTATGTCCCGATGCCTCTACCACGGAAGTTGCAGATTGCAAAACACTTCATCATCACACCTCCAGAAGGGTAAAAAAGATGAAGAATTCGCCGTTGATTAATCCCATCTGGAATGAGGCACGCATTCACTTCCAGCAGTGGCGATTTGAATACGATTTGGCCTATACAACGACTTGCGGGGGCCAGCCAATGTACAAATCAGTGTTTTTATACTCCCAGACAAGTCTGGCACCAATTAACCGACCCCGGAGGGATGGAAGGCTTGGTTGGCTGGTCGACGAACAATCCAGGATTTGATCCCCGGACCGCGCGTGTGGTAAGCGTGCCACTTGCCACTACACCACTTCCGCCCATAAAAGGGTAATCCATCCTAAACCGGGCGCTCACGCTCCTGAGGAGGGACATCACAACAGAGCAGTTGGCAGGACACTAGGACTAAGCCCAAGAGAAACGATAGAGGAAAACACATATTGCTCACCCCTCCTCCAGAATTTCTTCCCCTGCCTAAGGCTTAGGTCCAGACACAACAATTGGCTCACTAGCTTTAATGCCCTCAACGAAATGAGCGCCCAAAACCGAATGAACTAGCGAATGTTTCATCTATCACGTTCGGCTATCTATCAATCCGAAATCCTAGACCATAAAAACGGGTGAGTCAAAGCCAAATTCCGACCAAATGTCGACCAACTCCAGTACAAAGTAGTTAATCCCTCCTGAATCTACTTTTCGAAGGAGATTCGGCTCGAAACCCGGCCGAGACTGATCACCCGTCAATCTGAGACCCTAGACAGCCGAGCGTGGACGAGTTCCCACATGTAATCAATCGGCGAACCTGTACTGGCTGCGTCGGTGATTGCTGATGGGTGGCGACCCACTGTTGATCGGCTGGATGAAGCGTCTGCAGGCTGTGATTCTCCACTATTGGAGGAGGTTTCTGAATAATCCACAGCATCAATACAGCACTGTATGTCGTAAAGACGTCTCACCGTCACCATCGGGCCACCGGTGCCCACAGCAGACGACGCCATGCCGGTGAACGGGTTACCCCAGACGACCTACCACGTCCGACTTGGGCTGAATAATGAAATCAAACCGACCTCCATGAACTCGTTGAAGACCGTCGCGATGCGAGCTGGTGCGGCGTCGTGTGACGACTGTGCGGCCCACGCGCGCGGCCCAGCCGCGTCGCGTGCGGCGTCGCGGTCGTTGAGGCCGTCGCCACCGCCGCCGCCCCCGTCCACTCGTCGGGGGTGATCGTTCGCTGTGCGGGTGGAATTGCTGTTGCCCATGTTTTGCTTCTAAAATATGTTGGATACGTTCAGGGGAATTCTCCTGACATTCCATAAAGCATCTGCCGTGTTTTTACAAAGTAATAGCCTTGTTCTAGGGTCCGGTTTCCTAGAATTTAGGGTTTTCTTAGGTGTTGTCAGCGTTTGACGATTCCTTCAGAGGAAATGTTTATCTGAATGCAATATTTGTGAAGAAACTGAGTGAGCTGAGATGTTCGTCTTTCATAGTTTTCATTGAATGCTTCGCTGCTCAATTGCTCAATCGTGTTGTTCTTGCTCGTGCGTGTGATTCTCGAATAGTAAATTAAAAGCGGTTCTGTTCCAGTTAGGGAGGGGGGGGGGCATTGCGACCAGAGCAGTCAACACGCTTAAAACCACGGGAAGCGTATTATTTCATTGTAAATGTTGAGGACTAAGCTCTCGAAGTAGGGGAGACCCCGGATGCGTGAGAAATCATTGTTTTTCCGGGGACTTCCCGACGCAATGTGCCTCTGGGAGAGGCATTCTGTTGGATGGCCACTAGGACTAAACCTGACTGAGAGGGAGGGATCCTTGACAGAATAGAAACTGCTTGCGCTCTTCACAGTCCCTACTCTCTTCTGATTCCTAGTCCTAAAAGTGAATTTTTTCCGTGAATCTGACGCAGTGTTATGGGCGGGGCTCTGGAGCCACATTGTGTGCCCCCCTTCCTAGGCTTTCGAGGAATTTCTTTCAGGAAATGCCAGCTTTTCGAACGATTTTTTGCATGATATAGAGGTACGTGCTTGGAACAGAGCTGTGTCTATTTTTAGAATTTAGAAGGGATTTTTAGAATCAGAAAATTCAGACGGCCACTCAGGAAAAATGAACTACAGTTCTGAAATTTATGCCCGAACCTCCCCCCCCCTATATCATGCAGAAAACAGGTGCTAACTTAGTTGGGGGGGGGAGGGGGGACCACGCGGCGGCGCGGCGCTCCATTCATCTGGTGACTTTCGAGTGAGGTAGTGTAAACTCGAACATTCCAGCTCTTTACGCATGTCAACTGACTGCCCTCACTCCCTCCCCTCCACCCCTGTCTACACTCCCCCTGGCTCACGTTTCCCGAAGTATGCAAACATGGCGCGCGCCGCGCCGCCGCGTGGTGCTCCCAACTAAGTTAGCACCGGAAATTGTTTGGGGAAAGCTGGGCATTTCCTGAAGGACCTCCTTCGACAGTCCCAGAAAGTAGAAAGGTAACGTAGGGGTAAAGCTGATAGCAGTGCGTAACTTTAAAGGGCTCCGTGAGCTTATTGGCATTAGGGCAGACTGTAACGCCGCAATGCCCCACCCCTAGCTGAATAAGGCCCTTTAAATGTATTATTTTTTGTATTGAGGAGCGAGCATATACTCAATGTTAGCCGCCACATCGTTATGGATGTTCTTTGTGCTTTAATTCTCCAGAAAGTACTTCAATTTTCGTCGCTGTTACGAGTTGTAGGCTAAATGGAGCCATTCTCGCTCTTGTCCAGTGCAAATAAATGGGCTCCCGTTATGGAGCGTTTGCATTAGCTTGTTCCTACCGCGGATGTTTTTTAGTCATGTGACAGCGAACTGGAATCGAACTGGTTGAATGTATGTACGCATAGTGGAACTATGACCTTCACGCTACTAAAGTTGTGTAACACTGTATTTGGTGAAAAAGCTGGCTTCCCACATGAAGTATCTATTTTGGAAGGTTTAGGGTATGAAGGCAAAGGTGGTGTAGTAAAAAGTAAAATCATTTGTATATAGCGCACGGATCTATGGATGAAATTATTGGAACGTGGTTGCGGGTTCCTAAGGGTTTCCCAGGTGTTGCATGAAAACCCAGACAATCACATAGTTCCACGGTTTTGTGACGCTAGTAGCTGTGACAATTGCGTGTTTCCATTTTAATTTAGATCAGGGTCACCGTGCATTGCGCAGATTTCAAAAATTTTACGACCTCTTTCTGTTTTGGGTGGTCTCGATACGACCATCTTCCTTAGTTCAATCCTCCAATACGACCCCTCCTCCTCATCCCCGAACACCAGCCTCATCACCATGGCTGTTCCTGTAGTACAATCGACACAGCTCAACTCCATCTACTTTCTACTACAAAACAGCCATCGAGCTTGAAGGGAAACGGGATTACAAGGTTATTGTAAGGGAACAGAAAATCCCTATTTTTTTCTTTCGTATTTCCAATTTTCCCAAAATCGTTGCGAAAACCCCGTCGAGCAGACCTCCTCTGCTAGCACGACGACCCTTTCAACTTCCACTATACGACCTCACTTTTTTCTGACCTTTTCACCTTCACCAACCCAAAAGGTGACCCCCTCATTAAGGGCTGCGTAGCGCTCGGTTGACCCTGATCCCGACCCAGATCACTCTTCGTAGAGTCAATCCCACTCCTCACGACGGCGTTGCATCTTGCAAGACTCTCCTCTCAATTTCTGAGAGGGACTGATCTATTTCCCTTCTGGAAGCTTGGCAAAACTTCCAAGTGATCAGTGGACCAGGGTCAACTGTGCGCTGCGCAAATTTCAAAAATTTTACGACCTCTCGACCCCCCCCCCCATCACGACCGTCAGCCCTCAGCCTTATAAGGCTCGCCGATGCGATCCTACTCCCTCTTCCCCGATTACCAATCTCACACATGCCTTCAACTTTGGCTGTTTGGTATTCAGTTCTGTGACCTGTTTTCATTCCGATATGACCGTCAAGCGGGAGGATAAATGTAGTCAGTGGAACTGCGACTGTTCTCTGCTACCGCCACAAGCCCCCTATTTCCCCGATCTCTTCAGGTTCACCATCCCATACCTCAAATACGGTTCCTCTCGTCGAGAACTACGCAATGCACGGTTGACCCTGTCACGAACTCGATCAGAAGACGAATCAACAGAGCGGGGGAGGAGTGGCCTTCCAAATTCTGCGGACATGGCGCACCCCCGGGAGGGGTGATTGGGGCCGAGCTTTTGATTTTTTCACTTATATCACTTTGTGTCACGACCGCGTGAAAACTTTTCAGAGCTCAGGTCAATTTGTTATTGAAAGAGTAATTGGAGGGACAGTATTTGGACGCGCCACGCATTCATCGTCTGCTTATGATTGCAGAAACATTCGGGGATAGAAAGTGAAAACCGTGCCCTGATGAGGATGAGTTGAAGGTCATCCATCATACTCGTACGTGGGGGGGGGGGATGATCTGAGGCTTTCCACGGATAGAATTGATCCTGCGAAGTCATTCAAAATCCTAACTCTGAGCCAGCGTTGAGCCATCGACTTTTCGTTACCGATTATATAAGTAATGCTTTATACTTGAAGCAACAGTCTCGGAACGAATTCAAGAGTCAAGCGGTCGGTAACGAAATTGTGGGCGATGAGTTGACTGATGATGAAGAAAATGGGAAATAAAAAGGCCGACCGACGAGGTCTCGAAACAGGGGCTCCCTTTCCTCGGCTCAGAAATGAAGTGAAGGATGGGGTGGACGAGCTGTCTGAACTTGTAGATACGTCCCAAATGCCAATTGGGGCGCAATGCGTCGTCAACTGACTGCGAGAACCGCACTGCTTCATTTTTGGTGCAGCCGCAAGGCACCGCGCAGGTTGATTCAAAGGACCGAGTTAAAATAGTCCCTGTGGTTCCAAAACGACCACAAATGTCTCCGCAGCCAGTCGCGCGCTCTCCACGGCTACAATTGGACGGCCGTACCAGGGCCCGGTCGATCCGCCTCTTCGAACGCGTTAGACCCCCTTTCAAAGGTACATTTTCGAATCAGTGACTTTTTCCATGTACCAGACTAGGGCTAGTGAGTCTCCCCACCCACCCCATTAGCATCAAATTTTCAGAATCCTGCTGAGATTGTTGCTTCAAGTCGCCTAATTAAAAATTCTACCATGCACTCAATTCGACTTTTCACCCAAGAAAGACTTTACACGCTTTATCAATACATCACCTAGTACGTAGTTCAGCTATACACTACTGTACAACACCAATACATTCTAGTTACTCGTACTTTTCGACATCGGGTTATGTTACCTAGAACGTTATGAAATATCAGACTAGAACCACACGACATTACTGCACTTGTCAGTACAAAACTGGCCAGGTCTACCTAGTAACCCTACGATTTCTATACATCAATACACGCAAAGACAATCCGAGATATTCTATGGCATAGCACACGTAATCCAGAGAAAAAAATTTAAACTACTGAAATCGCAGGTTTCGAAAGACTCCTTGCGTCGCGGAGCTCCGCGTATATGGCAAGAAAATGCATCCTATTGTGTGGGTCGATAATGAAGAGGATGTTCAGAAGAGATCATTGGCAAAGAGGGTGAATGAAGATTCACACGGACTGGGAAACGTTTCCCGGCAATGTCCAGTTCGTATATGCCTTTGTTCAAAAACTGAGCTGAAACCCCGAATTCCTTGTTCTCCACATAGGCCGTGCATACCTGAAAACACACCTATTGAATCAGGGCAGGACTTATCAAATCAATGAGTAACATGAGGTAATAGCAAGCAGAAGCAAGAAGAGTAACTTATTCACTAAGGATGCATTAACTAAACTGAATTGCACTACTACGGCGCCGTATCCTACCCTTCCCCCCAGGCTAGGGAAAGGAAAGTCCCTTTAAATTTTCATTCTTTCTCAACCAAAATTTCCTTAAAGCAACAGTATCAGGAGGGTTCTAAAAATTCTATGCTGTAGGGTGGAAATGATGCGCTAGCCCTAATCAAGACAATAGAAAGTGTCACTAACCAAAAAACTCACTAGTAAACCGCAAAGAAGCCAGGAAGGCGCATTGACGGGAGCGGTCGCAAATATCTCAGGGAACGCCCTTTTCCCAATCTTTGCCGCGTCTTTTTCTTGGTTTTACTTGCTTATTTCATTTGATTGTTGTATTTCTATTCTTATATGACGCATATGTCTCTAATTGTGTTAGGGCAAATGCGGTTGAAATCAGGCGAAGCAAGCTAGTCAGACAACTCGTCCACCAGGGGGAACCTGCTCAAAGACTTCGCCGCCGGATTTCTTTGTTTTTCCTTTATTACCGGTCAACTCTTTACCCACAACTTCGTTACCGACCGCTTAACGCCTCGGATTCGTTCTGAGACTGTTGCTTTAAGAAACGGTTTACTTGTGATGTTGGTATATGTGCGAAAGCAACCATGCGCTGAAAGTAAGGAGACTATCGTTCAAAACCAAAAATTTAAAAGGATCTTCTCTCTCCCCAGCCTGGGGTAAAAATAGAATACATCCCACGGTTAATTGTGGTCCACTTTTGGAATCTAGGGGAAGCTTATGTTTCAAAATGCGGGTGTGTTCTGTGGAGGGGTCAGTGCTAGAGAGGGGTATTTTATAAAGTAAGTAAGACCTTTTTGAGCATTAAGCCATGTTTACGCTTTTGACAACGAGGAAACTGCGGGAATCCTGCTCACAACAAATATTCCACCCCATAAGTAACCCCGCGGCTAAATAAAATAAGTGAAAAACAACAGGAAGGGTTCTAAGATCAGAGAAAGGTTAGAGGATCAACGAACCTGACATCCTAAAGTGAATCCATACGCCGCTGAAGTCGTCATGCCAACAGGCTTGCCGTCTCTGGAATCGGGTAAAAGTAAAATATGAATCGAAAAATCAAATGTCAATTAAAAATTAAAATCAAATACAACCAACGCGACGGGATATGTGGCCCATTTTCACATACAAACAGTTAGGAAATCATCACACCTGTTTGCCCCCTTGATGCTAAGTGGTTTCGACTTCTTCACTTTTTCCTACCCTCGAAATAACCTTCGCACATCTTCAGCAACTGTATTACGATACTGCAGTCATCATTGTGGGCTAATTGTAAGGCTAGTATGGGTGTTCCACTAACATAAGAAATTACTCAGCTATTGAAGGGCCAGAACGGTCGTTATTTGTTGTGTTATGAGTCACCACGTGCCATGGTACCCTTTATCTTCAATGATAAATGATGGGCGAAGGGCGCGGTGAGTGACTCACTTTTGCGTCCGAGTTTCCTTTTTGGGAGTAACAATACACACCCTCCAAGAGCGTCATGTTAAACTTTCTCCGCGGGAATAAGCTCGGCATATAACCTGGCATATCAGTACTACTCTTTGTCGGAAGTACCTATCTTTGTGTGTTCTATTCTGTTTAGCAACTGACATATAAGTAATAGGGATACTGTTCCTCAAGACAAGTTCATTTTACTGGGAAGATAAACGAAAAGAGAATGGAGAAACAAGAAAGCGATAGTGTTCGAATGACTTTACTCATAGCAAAGGATGGCAACTAGTAGCAAGACGGCTAAAGAGAATTAAATACTCTGTAAAGTTCCCTAATCCATAAAACCGAATAAAATTCCGACCGCCGCGCAAAGCAGTTATTGAGAAGGCCACGTGCGAGGTGACTGATTCTGAAGGTTTTGTCTTTGTGGCTGGTCAAAATAGATCAGGCTTAAAAAAGAACTGATTTCGATCCATGATACGCCAGTCACAAAATAAGCGTACGAGGGCCACCATCATACCCTTTGGAGTCCGTTGCGAGCAGTTTCAGGAAAACTGCAGTTCTTCATGAATTATGAGCGTAGAGTATATGCTCATGCTCATGCTTCATAAAGGATTTGAAAAGGGTGAGTTCCCTATGCATTATGAGGAACTTCCTCTTAGAAACCATTGCAGTGATGCGCCGCGCATCCTACCGTATCGTAGTGACTTTGGATGCGGTTTGGCCTATATAGTGACTTGCAAAGGTCACCAGATAGACTAGTCGCTATTTTATCCTCCCAGACGACCGGTACCAATTGCACGATACACGGAGATTGAGCGCTTGGCCTGGACGAGTACTATTCAGGGTTTGACTCCCGGACTCCGCGCTTAAAGAGCGGCGTCACTTGCCACTACATCATCTTCGTCGTACAGCTCTTCATGAAGGAAACATAGATCGTTTGCAGAAGAAAACTGATTAATTAACTCGAGATCACATATCTTGAAATTTTGATGGGCAGCTAACCTGAACACTACTTCGCCTCCTTGCGGCCATGGATCCAGTTCCTTGTCATGATTATCCACTAGCAACTGCACGAACCTTTTCGACACACCTCGCTCAAGTTGTTTCTCAAGCGCTTGTTTCCCAATGAAATCTTTCTGGAATTCTGATTCTGATTCTGAATATTTCAATACACATGCAATTAAGCTGCTTTAGTGGCTAACCACTAAACTCTTATCACATCAGCATATATTATTCTGTAGGAAAAATTAAGTCTAGGAGACTATTGCTATTTAATCGATTATATTAACGCATAGAAAATGGTAGCTGGGATTAATCGAACGTACTGTGAAGTCAACCCGGAAAGCATGTCGCAACGCTTCATATTCGTCTGGCTGGAATCGAACTCTTTAATCAGAGTATGAAAATCACAAAGAATAAATGGAAAGAAATCGCCTTGCTCATGATTACACGGGCAAACTTGACGTACGAAGCTGTTGCGTCAAATTCTTCGTTGGTCGTTCATGTCTCGATGGTCTGGTTCTTATAAATCGTTAGAACAAGGTCACTCTAAACAAATGCTGTACCTTGAAATCTACGCGGAACGATCGTCCACATTCAACTGGCGTCACAGTAGCGTTGATATCTTGACCCCAGTATACGTAGAACTTTTCTATCCGAAGTTGTCGTAAGGCGTAGTAGCCAGAGTGTACCAGACTGTACTCACGCCCTGCCTCAACTATCCGCTCGTAGACGTTTTGCGCTACCTAAAACAGGAGGATGTATAAGATATGTTCGATACTCTATGGTTACCCTACACCCTGCCCGTAGCACATCGAAAGAATTGATTTGTGCGCGTAAAATCAATACCCACATTTCGTGTGCATGAGCTGAGCAGGTGGCTCGGAAGAAAAGCAACAAGGCACAGAGGGCACAAACCTCATTCGGGATATAGATAACCCATCCGAGTTCACCACAATGGGTAACACTGATCGCTCGTATACCAGTAGCCATACCAATGCTGATTTCCTGGAAACCATTGAGAAGTTAGGCAAAGCTTCCACTCAGACTGTCGCGCTTGGGTAAATCGACCTGTGATTAATGCAGCCGCACCCGGTCAATTATTCGCTTTTTTTCGTGCACATTTGGCACAAATTATAACACGATGCGACTGCACGTAGCCGACAATGGCGACACATGCGGAACTGATGGAGAACATCAGCCCTGAATAAAGAAAACCTACTTGACATCGGAATGTTGGGAAATCTTGAGTACTCATAGACATCTCTGTAACGTCTGCCATCAAATAACGAGACGACGGGCCCACAACATCCAGCACCGTGTACATCCCAGTCACATCCTTAAAACTTATTATTCAAAGGCAAAACTCCGGACCGGACCAGAAGGAGTGAGGATAATCCTATTCAAAGAAGAAGATGTGGTGCTAGGCCGCTCGTAAGTGTGGGAAAAAGTTTGAGAGTGGTAATGGGGACCCTCTATTCACCTGCACTGGAGAGGCTATTACGATTTGCATATTTATGGTATAGAACATAGAACAGAGTGGGTGAAGAACTTCCACTACTTAGTTCTAGTGGTAGCGACAGCATCATTCTCTTTCAATTCCTCTCAACGGCCATAAGCATTGAAAATTCTCTTTCTAAAGATGCTAGCTTCAACAATTTATGTTCACAAACCCATACCTGAATGTGTACATTGGCATTCATTTTGGTAGCCCAATACTTCATCCACGATGTGCAGCGTTCCTGCTGAATCGTTGGCGCTACCATAAAGTAACTGAAACGGAGCACCCAAATAAGGCAAATGAGTATTAGAATTGTATAAATGATATCTACCACACATGTTCTTACAATTATAACATAGTTAACGGATTTACCTATTTTCAGAGAGCCTGCTTAGAGTGCAGTCGGTCACATAACCACCTCGTTCGTGTTGCATACCTGAGTATATTGTGGTACCAACATCCCTGTCAATGTTTGCTGAGCAGAGATACTGCAGAAAACGTACCACATCGGGTCCCTTCAATGAAAATGATAAGACACTATACCTCAGTAGAGGAGAAACAGGATTATATAAATCTCACCGTTATATCAAACTTGGCAAAGCTACTCATATCAATCAATCCCACTCTCTCTCGACATGCCTCGTATTCCGCTGCGACTCTGGAAAAATTGCTATGTATGAGGAATCGAAAAGGGGAGATAAATTTGCGTACATACTCATCAAACCAGATAGGCTTTCCAACTAGCGAATCCTGACCCCAATACAGAGCATTACGATCAGATTTAGGCGTCTTGTCATACCAAAGAGGCCGTTCGTAGCTGAAATGGCTGGTCTCAGGAATCTTGCCCATATCGAATAAGAGAAAAATATGAAGTCACCCCATAATTTCACCGAACACCGCGCCAGCGTCCCTCAATTGATGGTAGATGGGTGACATACGAATATTACGGGCAGTGTGACATTGATGTGAGTTGTACATGTTGCTATATGTCATCGCTGAAGACATATCAATTAGTTATCCTAAACGTGCCTACAATATCAATTTAAGGCAGTGATCACTATGGCTAGAGTGTGTTGCGGTTTTAATAACGTCACTGAACGTCACTGGTGGAAGGGCGTGAAGTAACAGTCCCAGAAAGGTGTGTTGCCTTCAATACTAATGGGGTGAGAAGATGCACTAGCTCAAGCCAAAGTTAAGACGACAGGACAATGGAGTTGAGAATATTTATTACCACACCGGGGGGACTTATATAGGGCAGTCTTCTTATACTTATCCTCTTCTTATGCTGTTATTGTCATCTTCCATCCTCGTCCTCGTCCATCGTTCTATTCTTCTACATCTAAACCGGTCTACCCCGTAACAGTCAAGAACATATGAAGTGTCACAAAACAAAAAAGTCATCTTCGAAAGCTGCTAGAGAGGGGATGAACGCCTTCGAAAAAGGCGTGGCGTCCAATCGGCCGCAACCACTTCTCGCCAGCCGTGGAGAACGCGTGCTTGGATGCGGTTCCTGCGCGCTGGCGTGGAATCTATCCTACGTTTCGAAATTGATGCTGCGCCTTTTTGATTGATTTACTTGCATGACTCGTCTAATTATTGTATTTTGCTTGAACTGATGCATATGTCTATTTACTACTGCAAATGCGAATGCATCCGCATTTCTTGCTGGCACGAGCCAGCAATAAATGCCGGTAAAGCAAGCTAGTTCAGACAACTTGTCCAACATGCAAAATCCTTCATTCCGACGAGGAGAAGCCATTATTCAAGAGCTTCGCCGGCGTTTTTCTAGGCTTTTTTCTACTAACAGTCAACTCACCGTCTACAACTTCATTATCGATCGCTTTTACCCCAAGTATTTGATCTGGTTTTGCTTTGGAAGGCGGTCCTAATCACACCCTTAGCACGTTTAGGGCTCTAGTCCACCAATGCCGTTCAATCACGTCATCAAAACCATCACGCCCTTCAGCCATCGGGATCACTGCCTTCGAACATGCTTTTGAAACGTAAAATAGTAGCTCCCCCTTGACCTTATGGACACAACGTCATTCTATGAAACATCCTCTTCGAGATGAGTGAAAGGAAGGGCACACCAATAAGAAGTGCAGCACAGCTGACTGTCTCATATGATCAATGTGGGAATTATCAGATGTACTTCCAATAGATTTTTATCAGGAACCTACATGCAACTTCTGGAACTCGTTCCATCAGGTATTGTGCATTGGCGTGAGAATCGAGAAATCGTGCAACATCCAAATTTGCTACGTCAAGTTTCGGAATACCGTCACAGATCCATTCGGCGAGCATTTCACCAGTTCCTCCGGCCAGTGCGAGACCTTGTCCATTGAAACCATTTATTACATAGTAACCTTGTGCCTGAAGCGCGCCGTAGATGACCTTTCAAAGTCAATCAAGAATACCAACAAAAGAGTGAGCACACCTGAGTGCTATGACCAACGGTCGGCGCCTTGTCTGGAGTGTAAGATTCCATGCCGCAAATCAAGTCTCCGTGCTCTATTTCTCCAAGTGTGGGACAACGAAACAGCAGCTTTTCCAAAGCTGCGCCTGAAACGCTTCATGTGCTGTTAGAAAGGAACTGGGAAATAAATATAAAACACTAACTGAATAAGTCCCAATCCGGTTCCGGATGATGCCAGACACCATGCGTAGCACCTTGCCGAGCCAACGGTCGAATTCCCTCTTCCAAGAATCCCGCACACAGCGTTTTAAAGCCAGTAGCACGGATCATAATCTTGCCATCCAGATCGTTGAAAACTGAAAACTCAAAGAGCTAGTAATTGTTAAATGGCCCTGCCCTTTCCGGAAAACACAGCCATTTCACGTAACAGGACCAGCAAAGTGATCGCATTCGGTAAAGTACCAGTCCCAGCAGAGTGGGCGTGATCGAATCCCCTCGGCCAATTCCGACCACGCACACTTCGAAGCTGTTCAGCTCCTAGACAAGAAGTGTGATGAACAAAACTCACCTTGGACAGCCGCTAGGGAGGTAGCTTCGAACAGCGTGGTCGAAATTGGCCGAGGGGATTGCAGCCGGTTACGATCACGGCCACCCTGCTGGGACTGTTGCTTTGAGCTTGTCTCGCGTCATATGTAGCCGTTCATTGAATAATGTTCAAAGGCAGCACTGCGATAGGTTCTAGAGGATTATAGGGGAAGCTGGGGTGCTCAAAGGCACGCCAGTGGAGAAAAAAGCGGTGAAATCTGTCAAGAACAGCGAGAAGGGGACCCGCTTTTTGGCGTTGATCTTCGCCCAAGAAAGCAGCGGCTGAGACGGCGGACGTATAGACGAGATTACCGCAATGCATTTGGTGGCAGCATGCCAATCCAAGCTCCAGTCGGGTTGCTCCAGCTGTGTCGCTGCTGGCAAGCAGCTCGTCCAAATCACCCACCAAACTAGTGGGCGGATCGCTTTTGAGGCGAAGTGCTTGCAGATTACTGCTCAGCAACCAGCGCATCTTTCGTCGAGGAAGCGCCACAACTCACCTCCTCGGCAGCCAAGTAATTGCTCATTGCGGCGCAATACTTCCCCGAAGCGCTCACTCTTTATCGTAACCGCTTTGTTTAAATCAAAACTGAATGATCAGCATTGAAAACTCACTAGGTGTTGTGTCAGAAACGCTTCCGGTGGGCAGTTTTGCACTATGGATGTAACTATACGTACAGGGGTATGCAGCCATTCGGACGTGACGGTACGGTAGCGGCTTAACCAGGGTGGTTCCAGTCCACTGAAAAATCAGATGTTCAAAAGGAAAGATTCGATTCATGTTGTGAACAAACTCACAATTCCACTGGCATCGACAAATAGCGGGGTTTCAACAACACCATTGCCAGTATTGACAGCATATACCTGACGTTCATCTCCGAGAAGAACTTCCTCTACAGCGCAGTTTTCAAAGATTTGAGCACCTTAGAAAAAGTCCTTGAACACGGTAAATACACATAACTCCCGACAATGCAGAATTCTTCACAAAGAGCATAACTACGGAAACTGTGCACGGCGACATTACCTGCTGCTTGCGCTTGCCGAGCTAGCTCCTGACAGAGTGCTACGGGATCCAGAGCTACGTCTTCAGGCGACACCAAGGCTAGCTGAAAAAAAAACAAGCCCTGATTAGTCAACTCTTTATTAATATATCTAGAAACCGTAGATGAATTGATACCGTACCAGCACATCTTCCGTTTGTAGGAAAGGCCATCGCGCTACCATTTCACTCGGGCAGTCAATAAGTTCTACACCGCTATTATGGAGGACTCCTAAAACAAATGCCCAATGACCAACAATACTTATGCAAAAGATGGGTGGCGTCTGACTTTGCGAAACGCTCGATTCGCAAAGTCTGACGCGGTCCTTACAGAGAACAATAAACTAAAAAAAAATGATGAGATCTCCATAAAAACGATTCGTAACCTTGTCATGAAACTTGACATCCATTATTCTAGTGAAATAAGCAAAATACTACCCGAAATGAGCTTCTTCAGGCTCTTCCAACACTGAAGTGCCACTTTAAAGACTGTACCAGACCACCAAGGCATTTTGGACCGTTACCATTAGCGTTTTGGCTTTCGGCATACATTGCGATCTTTGAGGAAACATGATCGCAGAGTCCATGGTCGATACATACTTACCATCCTCTCAAACTCCAAAAAATAACCAGGCCCTCACCAAAAGCAAAATCACTCGTACTAAGGTGTAGGGAGAGCCTTTGCCAACTTGCACACCTTTCAATTAGGTAGTGAAGTACATCTTAACTCTCTTCTATTTACTTGAGATCTGTGCAATAAATGCAAAACAACGTAAGCAAAAAATCAATAGATGACAAAAAATGACCGAGCAAATACCTCTAGAGTGCATTCTCCTCAACAACATCTCATTAGGTTTTGAAGACGCCAAATAAACCCTGCCGCATTTCGTGAATTCTGGAAACAAGACCGTAGACCTTCCCAGAACAACTACTAAAATTACCAGTAGAAGCTGCAACTGAAAAAGAGACTGAATACTCACTGAACCGTCCAAGTTGAGCGAGTCGCGAATATAATTCTAAGGATTTACGTGCAAGATGTTGTTTAGTGGCATCTTGAAAGAAAACTGGAGCTGTGACGAGGCCGCCACTGACTCCAGTTGCACCACCGCAGCCAACACTGAAATGGTTTTCTAAGAAACACTGGATTATGCCTCATTCCTAAAGCCAGCCCATAAAGGTAATGTCATCCAACATCAAGCAAAGATTATGTGTTCAAAACCAGCGTCGAACACAACGCTGCCAGACACTTTCCTCGGATCCCAAGTCTGAAATTACAGAAAGGATGCTTCCAGATGGGCCAGTCGAGGTCTGTTTCCAGTGTGGGCGTGTTTATGCGCGAGTGGATCCGCACACAACATGCGCTTTTTTCAATGACTACGCATAAGCAGTGAGACTGGTGAAGCTTGACGCTTCAAACGAATGATCCTTAGCCTACTTCAGGAAAATCTAGGGATTATGACCAGAATGATGACCAGAAGCCAACTCCAAATCAAAAAGCAGAAATATGACGCCATCAGATTCTCCCTAAAATTTCTATCGGGCTATGAAGACAAGGAGAGCGCGACCGGACTGACCAAGTAATGGTCAGGTCTCGGCCCACTGAATACCATTTTGAAATGGAAATATGGTGAAAAGGCCTAATTCATCCTTCTGCCACTTCAATTTTTCCAAACTCTTCATAAATGGACTCACGCGTCTTTTTCAAATAGGCACACGCGTTTCCCTCGACTTGCCAAGTGATATGCTGCCGAGGTTCCAGCAATTCCACCTCCACAGACCACTACATCGGCTGAAGAAGTGAACTTCCTGAAGCATGTCCGCATGAATAGATCGCAAATACTAAGCAAGTATGAAATGGAAGATCGGGTATCGTCCAGTGAATAGGAGACCTTGTAGTATGACAGTCCCTGCCGTCAACATAAATTCCAATTTTGTAAGAGGAGGAAATCTCCGGGGCGTGAGCCATCTTGCTTTTGCTTCTTCACCCACCCTGGAGCTTCCTCCCTTGCGAAAAAATGGATTAATTTAGGTAATAGGAACGTCACACCACATGCCCCTCCCCATCCTAGATGAAAGTCGGAGATCTTACGTTGTGTAGTGACGATTATATATCAAACATCCTCGGCAGCCTCGTCCAACAACAGAAAGCATCACATCAAAATATCAAAATAAAATAACTGGAACAAAATTGAATGATGATTACTGGTTTCACAAAGCTCACATTCCATTTCAACCACCAATTTCTCGAGAATACGAATTCCATTTTAATCACTCGACTCAACCCTGTGAGCAAAAAGGATAAGTGGTTAAATACCAATTCTGAAAAAGTGCCACGATCAGGAGATACATAACATAG
>KZ345037.1:436638-452642 GCA_002352805.1 Teladorsagia circumcincta
TCTCTGATTCTACTTCGCTCGTAGAATCAGAGAAATAGCTGATAGAAAACTACTGCAAGCAGTTAATATGGCCGGTTGTCAATTGCCATTTTCTCGCGGCCGTCGTCAATTTCGCTGTATGATGTGCACTCTGCACAATTTCTGGTTATTTGAAGGCGAGGGTAACTGGCAGAGCTTCTCCACATTTATCAGAAGACAATAGCCACTCCGCAATAGCTCCTCGAAAAGAAGAGAAATTATGGCAAAAGGAGATATCGTGATATGGGTGGCAATCGCCGTCAGAGGCCTTCACTGCATCTTGTTTGATCCAACTACTTTGTTGGTGGTACAAAAAGTGGGCTCCTTACGTAAATCACAGCAGGGAGCGCCACTACCTCAGAAGTGTACAACCAAAGATTCCGACGTCGATTCCAGCACTGCAACCTGGGAGGCAACTTCCACAGTTAGTTAATCTGCAAGCGATTCGTTGACCGACAACTTCTACCAGTGAACTGCACTGCTGTTCTAGTTCGATAATTTGGGCAAGGGGACGAGTTTTCCGGCACTATGCTTGGAAAACATTATAGAGTTCACTTCATCTAGGCAACGACCGCCAAGGAATTTTGAGGAAGGCCCAGCAAAAGCCTCCAAGCCCCTTACGGGACGTTTTATCTCACCGGTTATGTTCAGCAGATTCGGCCCCAACAGAATACCGTCTACCTCTTTTGCTGCTGATTCAATCAAAAGAGAGAGAGCTTTGTGAACCGGACTACCCGAAAACGGACTTCTTTAATTTTTTGCCTCGAAAGCTAAAGATTTCCAGGCGAACGGTATCCACAGTCATCTGGTGAAAAGCAGGTTCGCACAACCCGTCCGGCTCGCGCCCTTCCTTATTTGAGAGGAGGTACTTGGTAATGGCTTCATACTGTTTTCTTTGCTTCTTTTTTTCGTTTGCGGTCACTGCGCATCCACAACTCTATGACGACCGCTATGAGCCCACGAATTTGATCTGAGGGTGTTACTTTAGATCCTTAAGGAGTACTGCAAAACTAAGGTAGCTCTCTCCGGCCGTTTGCAAAAGTAAAGTATTTTCTAGAACTTATTCATGTACTTTTTGAGTAGTTCCGATACTTCGAAAGACATACTCATACTATATAAACTACTGGTACACAACTCCTTTCGTACTCTCTCTTCTTTTATTTTTCAAGTAACCCTTGAAGCGCTTTTTACTCTTGTGATGTGCATACCTCAAGAATATGGAGAAAAGCCCTTGAGTGCGAAAGTGGCGCCTTGATGGGTTCATCAGCAACTCAGCTAGTAACTAGAGATAAGCAAGTAAAGAAGCGAGAGTGACGTAGCGTTATTGGCGCTTGGAAAGGGCGAAGGCATTGTTCGGGCCATCGAGGAATCGAAAAGGATTAGTACGTATCAAATCCTCGTCTCCGCCGTTGCGTTTTAGTCCGTGATTCTCCTGATCAATACGTGTATAATCCTCTTCGTTAATCTACAATTCTGGAACTCCTCAGCGCAATATTGGTTGTGAACAGTATTGCCTATGAGCCGCCAGGCACCACCACTAAGACTTTGCACACAGAGCAAAACCTTACTTTGCGCCTTAAAGGCAGATTCCACGCTATTGGTGTGGGCGGAGTCACTGAGGTTACAGCGTCTTCTTGGTTGGTGAGCCCACCCCAAATGGGGCGAAGTGTCCAAGTTGACGCACCCTGAGCGGATTGTATCCTTCCCCTCCTCAATCCTGTACCCTGTTCTTTCGTTCCCTCACCTCAGGGTAGCATCGTAGGGTCCGCTAAACTTCTGCAACCCCTGACGGTTCTACGGCCATTTGAAAAGAAATTATGCCGCATTGGGGGTTGGGTCTCAGGGACCTTCTCGAAGGCAGCCATAGCGTTCCAAATATAGCAGGAGGTTGCGTAATCCACAAACCGCCCTCGGGTCGTTTATGAGGCCGCCCGATGGCTTCATCGATCTCCACCCGTGCAGTTGGCTCCACTTAGAAGGCTGTGGAAGGTCTTGTCTTCGACCTCATTTCGGCTTTACCATTGCTTTCCCGTCCGGCCCAAACCCCCATTTTCTGAGCGCAATCCACACTTTTTCGTCCCTTTTCTCTCCAACACTAGGATGTGTCACAACGTATTACACGCCTAACCTCTCATCCAAAGTTGAGCGAGGGGAAATATCAGAACGGGCCGATGGAACAATAACAAGACGCATTCGTCCATGAAATCCCAACCCTGAGCTGTCCACAATAACCATTGCCAGGTGGAAATTGTTGTCGTAAAACCGGTAGGTCCTGCAAAGAATTCCTACGGTAACAACTGTTGATCGTGTTTCTAGTGACAAAGCCAAGCGGAAAATTAATGCTCCGGTTAGGTTAAGACATAAAATAATGGCATGTGATGATAACATAGTAATTAGGACAACTAGGTTTACTTGCTCCAGCACGATCCCATAACCATAGGACCAATTGCCCCTAAATCCGAGTAAAATGCGGCCAAACTCGTTCATTGAGGATCTGCGCCAGACTCGAAATAACGATCGCGGCAATTCCCCGCAGAACGACATATAATTACCATTATTGATGTCGCTCGCAAGGTCTGTGCTTTTCCAATTACTTCAAACAAAATCCTCAGACATTTTTGGCGCTGCAATTTGAAGAGAGCGTGCTGGGCGCCGTACCAGGCGCCGTCCGTCCGTTTTGTGCCATTATCGATCCCAATCGAGAACACAGAACATTGCGACCACTCTGTTTCTCTTCACGTTCTTTTTATCTCTGCTATTTTACTAGAAATTAGTATTTTCAAAATTTTGACGATGTAAATTAGCTTCATGGAACTTTTGTCATGTTAAATTACCGAAGGACTTTTGGATAAAGATTTTTATATAATTATTTCCGCCTTCAGTGTGGGTGTGCGCGAAAAATGGACTGCGCATGCATCAGCAATGACCTGACATTCGTTCTACTTCGTTGAATCCATTCACGAGGGGTTTTGCATTTTCATGAGAGATTGGTTTCAAATTCAATCTGTAGAGAATTGAGAAGAAAAGCTAGAAATCTGGAGAGTTGTGCAATAGAACGTTGCCATTTAATTTTGAATTAGAACATGGAAATGAGGGACATTGAAAAACTCAAAACCCAGTCTCCTTGCAAGACATGAAACAACCGTAAAAATAAAAAACGAAAAGCAATCACCTCATCAAAAAACTTTCTCCCAAGTTGTAAGTGGGTGGGCGAATGGGTAGCACTTCCACCTACTCAAACTTGAAGAAACGTTCAATTTAAATCCACTCAACTTGAAGAAACTTTCAATTTTGAAATTAGGTCAGCACTTTCAATTACTGACCAAATTCGAAAAATATTGAAGAGAAGAGGAACACTGATAATGGAGCAGCAGAGTAGATATAGATGATAGTCTGTTGACGCTCATGTTATTTGATACCATCTTTTGTGTAGCTGCATAACTAATTGGTCGTCTTGTTCAAACAGTTTCCCCATTTTGTACTTTTGAGTTCTCTGCAAATCATGCATAACTCAAGCAATTTCTACTCTAATGAGATACATTGATTAGAAGCACTCGGCATGCTAATGAGTCTTGCCATTAAATTTATTTGGTTCGCTGAAACAGAATCGTTTTCTGCACTCGACATTCTCTATTAGTCGAAAAAACCGAAATGTTGCGAAATCCAAAGTCTCGCATAAAACTTCGTCCACACCACACAACTAATTCGCAATTTCGCGATTTTGGATAAAACTGCGATTCAATGCTATCATATAGCCTCTTTTTAAAGGCCCTATGCTCTTCACTTTCAGCAGTTTTGTCAATAGCTTCACTTTCAACTGCAACTGCCGCCTCCAAGGATTTCGCGACCCAGTCGACATGCTCGCTCCACGGCTAGCGTTTAGATCTGCAAGCACGCCGATTACTGTATTATCTGATTCGATGTCCCAAATTTCGCGGCGTACGCTGTTCACTCTGTGCTCGCCGTGATTGCGTGTGGTTGGTTGTGAGCTGTTGTTGTTTCTATCTAGTGTTTGCTCGTTGTAGAACTCTCCTCGACTACAATCATGCGTGAAATCGTTCATGTACAAGCCGGTCAATGCGGTAACCAGATCGGATCAAAGGTTCGTCGTTTTTAAAACTGTTCCTTTCCGGGAGTGGCGGGTTCTCAGGGTATATTTTGTCCAAACTAGTCGAATTTGCTGCGTTCAGCTGCACCAGTTAAGACAGAGAGGTTGAGAGTTAGGGTAGTGAGGTACAATGAGTGGCCAGTGGTGACTCATCGTCGTATTGGTCGCGGCTCTGCACCGACGCCATCAATGAATGGCGACTGCACGATATTTCCGTCGATCAAAAAACAAGCGCGGGGCGATGGAATCCGAAAAAGTAATATGGGAGCGATTTCGAAATGCGATAAGCCGTAATCGTTCCCTGTTGACAGTCATCTTCACGCAAACTAGTATTTAGGTCATTACATTGTCGGTGAAATCAATAGTTTCGTTTAAATCTAATAGTTCTCTACGAATATACCTTCGGGCGAAACACTTCCAATGACAGATTGGTCCTTATCGCTGGTTTTCAGCATTGAAACAGTTTCTAGAATCAATTCTCGTCGCTCATGTCCTCAGGGGAACATTTAGAACAGGGCTCAGCACTAGAACCAAGCCCAGGAGAGGGGAAAAACGCCAGGCTGATCACAAATTACTAACATCCTCCACAATCTCTTCCCCTCTTGAGGTCCAGTCTCAAGCGCAGTGATGGGCTCATTCACCTGAATGTCCGCCCTCCTCCTCCCAACGAAATAAGAACCCGGTTATTTTGTAGAATAGCATCATCTCGTTGTTCTCTGTCCTGGCTATACGACCATACTTTGCTTTTAGTTCTGGGAAGTGATCTCTGATGAGCACGGTATCCAGCCCGATGGAACTTACAAAGGAGAATCGGACCTGCAATTAGAAAGAATCAATGTATACTACAATGAGGCACATGGTTGGTTCAGTTTTGTCCTACTATCTTGATTCTCATTTCCGAATTCATTCAAGAAATTAACCTTTCAAAATTAGTCTCGATACCTTTCCAGCTAAGCAGATTGCGTGACTTATGCGATTGTCGTTGTAGGGTTGTACAAGCCTGACATTCCTAGCAGGTCGCGCTTAGGAACAATGAGACCTTGCAATTTTGCGCTTTTAATTACACAGTTCTTTGCAAGAAAACAGATAAGATTGCCGCAAATCGGACCAGCGCATACACTGCAAGGCTGAACACGGGTCTTTACTGGGCCGAGAGGGCCATAACCCCGTTCTGATTATGGTGCATTGAAGCATCAAAATGGGATGCTCGCAATGATTATCTCAGCTTCTTGCGCATCGAAATGCGAAAGTGCTCCACCTGCTATATAGTGGGGTCGTATTTTCAGTTGGGTGTGTAATGAAACAACTTTTATAACTTCGTGGTGTTTCGTGCTTTTCTCCGACACGCTAAAGCTGCAAACTGCATCGAAAATTCGGTTATGCGGAGGACACGTGGAGAGAGCATGTTTCGGCATGTAATGCGCTTTTCATCGCTCCTTTCTAGTCTTAGCGCTTAGTAAGTTTTATTAGCGGTTAGGCGTGGAACTCTGACACTTGTTCTGGATCAACACGCATAATTAGGTCGTTGTGCGTGTGCAGTAATGACTATACGATGAGGCTGAGCTTCACTAACTGTCGAGATGAATTCAAAGAATCTCATTTGCTGTCACAAAAGGTTTGCATCAAAGCTCAAGTGACTAGCATTTAGTGTGCAGGTAGTCCTACTCATTTGGAGATGATTTTACTTCCACATATTGTTAACATTGCATTGTGATTCGGTACAACCTATGGGCAGAATTTTTCAGGAGGCAAGTATGTCCCACGTGCTGTTCTTGTTGATCTCGAGCCCGGAACAATGGACTCTGTTCGTTCTGGACCGTATGGACAACTTTTCCGTCCAGATAATTACGTGTTTGGCCAGTCAGGAGCGGGTAACAACTGGGCGAAGGGCCACTATACCGAGGGAGCTGAGCTTGTTGACAACGTCTTAGATGTTGTTCGTAAAGAGGCAGAGGGTTGCGATTGCCTTCAGGTAGTTTTTCATCGCACTTCGGCTGTCATTACACCGATGATTAAATATAATAATCTGAACTTAGGGCTTCCAACTGACGCATTCTTTGGGAGGAGGTACTGGTTCGGGTATGGGCACTTTGCTCATCTCAAAAATTCGCGAGGAGTATCCGGATAGAATCATGGCTTCATTCTCCGTTGTTCCATCACCAAAGGTAATGTATCCCACAGCAGTCCTTTTTGAGATCGTATTTACAGGTTCTCGAGGTGCAATCCATTTTACGAACTCTTCACATTGATGCGCAACCGTGAAATGTGCGAAGAAGTTATGTTTATAGGTTTCCGATACCGTTGTGGAACCTTACAATGCCACTCTTTCTGTACACCAGTTGGTTGAAAATACCGATGAAACATTCTGCATCGATAATGAAGCTCTGTACGATATCTGCTTCCGCACCTTAAAACTCACAAATCCAACTTATGGCGATCTCAATCACTTAGGTGAGGTTTAATATAGGTTTTATGAATATTAGCTCACTGCCATCTTTTTAAATGTATTGTATTGTGGTTTTGCAGTGTCTGTCACAATGTCTGGAGTCACGACCTGCCTTCGATTCCCTGGACAGTTAAATGCTGATCTTCGCAAGTTGGCTGTGAACATGGTTCCATTCCCCCGTCTTCACTTCTTCATGCCAGGTTTCGCCCCACTGTCTGCCAAGGGTGCGCAAGCGTATCGCGCTTCAACTGTGGCTGAGCTTACACAGCAAGTATGTGGATTGCTTCTGTTGAGGAAAGCTCGATACACATGATACGATATTTTCAGATGTTCGATGCGAAGAACATGATGGCTGCTTGTGATCCTCGCCACGGACGCTATCTTACGGTGGCGGCCATGTTCCGTGGTCGCATGAGCATGCGGGTAAGCCGCTTTTGAACTTTCCTCAAATAAGCCTGGTCTCCGCAAAGGAGTCATGGGGCTGGGGGCGAACTAAATTCTTTGGTTACAGTAACCAGTCGGGTTACTCCTGATATTGCGAGACCGAAAGATTTTACATTGGTGGCATCATTGATACTTAACAGGTACCTTGGTGGTACGGAAATAGGATCAGTTGAAAAACATACGCAGTATACACGGCGTTTTGTCGAGGCGACCCATACCAGAATCATGGTTGTGGTTTTGCCCCTTCAGAGTGTGGTTCCATACCTACGAGGTTCGATTTCCCAATACTGCTTTGTGTAACAGTATCATTTATAATAATCTCGATTGCATGTCATGGAATACGATTGGGGTCTATTCCAGTTAGGGTGGGGGCATCGTGATGCAATTTCTCCAGAAAGCTACGGCAACTGTGAGCCAGGGGGAATGCAGGCAGTCTAGGGGGTGGGGGATGAGGGCAGTCATTTGACATGCGTGTCAAACTGGAATGTGCGATTTTACACAAGAACGCTGAGAGTCTGCATAGTGATGCCCCCCCCCTCCCCCCCCCAACCTGGAATAGACCCTACGATTGTGATAGAGCGATCAAAATTCGTACCTGAGGGGTAGGCTCTGCAAAATGAGGTAGATGTGGTGTCTCATTTTCCCAAGTTATCCTTGATTTGTGGGAAAGGAAGGAAGAATCAAGTAGAATTCATTTTGTTACATTCCAGGAAGTGGACGACCAAATGATGTCCGTGCAGAACAAGAACTCGTCATACTTCGTGGAATGGATTCCAAACAACGTGAAAACCGCTGTTTGTGACATTCCTCCTCGTGGATTGAAAATGGCTGCTACCTTTGTTGGTAACTCAACTGCCATCCAAGAGCTGTTCAAGCGTATTTCGGAGCAGTTCACAGGTTTGTATTCTGAAGGACCTGTACGTGCTCGTTGCATTATGGAATGTTCACCGTTTTAGCTATGTTCCGGCGCAAGGCTTTCCTCCATTGGTACACTGGTGAGGGTATGGACGAAATGGAATTCACAGAAGCTGAGTCGAACATGAATGATCTTATTTCTGAGTACCAACAGTACCAGGTTTGTTTTCTGTAAATTTTGCTGTCACACAATTGAATAGTTCAAAGCGCCGTGGTTTTATTCTACTTTTCAAATTTAAGGAGGCCACCGCTGACGATATGGGCGATCTCGATGCAGAAGGTGCAGAAGAGCCGTACCCCGAGGAGTAATGATCCACCGTGTTGCGCTGTTTTTTCTGTGTCAATGCGAAATACACATTGGTTGCGTTGCTATTCAAGAATCTTTCCTAAATAATAACTTTATTGTGGTATTTATCACGAGAAGATCGCAGTGAATTTGGTTTGGACACCACAGTCAAGGTTCAAAAATCGAAGCTTTTTTATGTTTGCACTGCCCTGTCGCTGAACGCTGAATTATGTACTTGCCGTTATAGTAATTATTAAAGCTTCTTAATGTGTAAAGTAATTGAAAATCAAAAACCAGCCGACAGACGCAGTGTTAGTGAAATCTGAGATGAATGAAGCGGGGGGGGGGGGACCTGAGTACAGATTGTGCTCAGTATGGTGTAAGGTACTATTTGTCTGGAGGAATCCTTTCTGGAAAGAATCACGATTGGATCTCTCGCTTTATGAATCGCTGGCTTCAGGCACATTGTTTACGATAAGAACGGAAAGAACAAAGAATCGCGTTTGCTGTGGTAAACACTGGACTGCTCAGCGTTCAAATTCCGCCGTACACCTGTCACAAATGTTGGCGGCAAGAACGACTCCACATGGTTCTTGGAGTGTTCACCAGAAACTTGGCTTTTCCCACAAATGGCAATAACTTTTTTCTGCTGCATCCTATTCTATCGATCGTTTTGTTTCTATCTCGGACGCTTTATTCGGATTTGCATCGCCTGATATGTGGTAGGGTCAACCGTCCGTTCAACAAAGTCCGAGAAGGGGGTTGTATTTGGCCGAAACGGTCCCGCTCAAGTCCGGTAAGGGGTTCAAGTTACGAGGGCTTTTTTGATTATAGAACGCCCACTTCGAACTCTAGTCAAGAATGTAAGAAGTGTGTGACTGAACAAAAAAACACCTTGGAAGCCATTAGGAAGGTAGCTGGAGTGGGCGTGGCCGGAATCGGCCGAGGGGATTGCAGCCGGTTTCGACCACGCCCACCCTGCTGGGACTTTGCTTTGAGCAAAAACGTGTGCATGGCTCGTCTCAGGGCAGGAGTGTCACTCAAAAGTGACCATATTTAATCCATATTCAACTGTTCACGTGCACAAATATCGCTCTACAGAAAAGCCAATGTCTTCAAACTACATCTATCTTAGTGAAAGAGTGACCATTGGCGTGGATTGACTCACGAAGGTTTACGACAAGTGTTTAAAAAAATAGAGTTGTCTGCTGGCGACTTTCTGAAAAGGGTTTTGTATCGAATGATATCATTATACCCCATGAAATCGGGTTTAAAAGAACCTTAAGTGCTTGAATGTTGCAAACTAGTGTTCTTAGGGGATCAGCTCCGAAAACTCATAGAAAATTGGTCCAACAAGTCGATTTTTGTCTCCATTAATGTTGAAATGGGTTCATATGTTCTAAAAAAAGCACTGGCCTTCTATTTATTTCCAGGGGGTGAGGTATTTCAAAAGTTGAATCTCGATAAAGTTATAGCAGTTCAAAGCCATAAAACTAGTGGTTCGCCAAAAGTAGCGGAATTGAGCCCAAATAGAAACCACATGATTCTTACTCTGTCAGCAAATCGTCAGAAGTCAAACCGAGCTACCCCTGGATAAACTAATGATACCTATTTACCACAGGTATCTGGTCAGTGTGCGCAGCACTCGAAAAGAAATTTCAGATCCCACATTTTGATACTTGTGCTAATGGGTTTACTGTCGTGCTTGCAACAGTCCCAGCAGGGTCGAAGTGGGCGTGGCGGCCAACGATCACACCCCTCCCAAAAGCCGTGGAGATCGCTTGATTAGCTGCGGAGACATTTGCGATCGTGAATCGACTTCAAATAGTCCCTGTGGTCCCAGAACGGTAGCAAATGCCTCCACAGCCGCGATCTCCACGGCTGGCAAGAGAGGGTGCGACCGCTGGCCGCCACGCCCATTTCGACCCTGCTGGGACTGTTGCTATAATTATTGTATCAGGTGCAACACGAGCAAACAAACTCGGCCATACGACGACGAGGCGTTCTACGACAGTTGGAGATTGCAAGTTCCAAGATTTCGACAGTTCGGATGGCGCCGAAGTGGTGTTAGAACGACATAACTTTCGAAGCAAAAAGTCAGACTAAAAGTGTACAAAACCTAGTACGAAGAGAAGCAGCCGGTGGGTCGCGCCACACCTCAACAGAATGCGGCTTGCAGTTCTTTCGAAGTGTGGTCCCAACCAGACATTAGCTTTGTTCCTTGAATGAACTTTGAAAAATTTTATTTGTAAATGCCAGCTTTCCTTGAGCGAGCTTTGAAAATTTTTATTTGTAAATGTCAGCTAAGTTGCAGATTTATATTCTAAAAAATACTCATTTGAGCGGAGATGGTGTGGCGGCAAGAGGGGCTACCGCACGCGTGGTCCTTGGATCAAGTCCCAGTCAAATCCAGCGTACTTCAGCCAGATTTTTGTAGAAGATAGTTGCTGCTGGGCCGCAGTTCCTAACGAAATTACATCCGTAGCATAATTTTAAGAAGTCGCAGTCTAAGGGCTAAGGAACAGGGGTATGTGATATAATACTTCATACTTGAGGTAAACAAATTTTTCGCAGGGGAAGGAAATGCCGGAGTGGGCGTGAAAGCGAAACTCGAAAGCTTCACGCATCTCGCTTTCTTTCCCAGCAGAAACCTTGAAATTTCCATAGATAGCAGCAATATTCACACCCAAAAAAAAACAGAATTTTTTCTTCATTTTTCTGTGGTACTGCTGGTGCAGGCGCCTGGGTTGTAACGGTTGAACAGTACCGGTAGTTGGAGGCGCCTGTTGAGCGGACAAGAATGTGGGGCACATCTCCATTGTTCATGGTCAGATGAATGCAGGAATTTCTAGCTGGACGTTGGAAACTGTTTTTCAATCTTATACATAGTTTATGACCGAACGAATTTAGATATTTCGCAAGGCTGACCTTTGAGCACCTCAATTTCCTTCCACTTTTTATTCGTGCATTCTTATATTGCTCACCACTATTTCCATGCACTGCCAGCAGTATGTCGACGTTTTCTGTGGAAGCTGAGAGACATGCAATTGATGGAAGACTGAGAGTCGGTCTCAAGGCTATGCCGTCAGGGCAACGACGAACGCTGAGCGGCTTCTTTTTGTTCACAGCTGTTTCAGCCGTACTGGCGCTTTCCACTCCGTGACAATTTTATTGCTTCACTACGTCGTTCTGCTAGTGGGCCATGAAACGTCGAAGACGCATGAACAGAGGATTTGTGGGTATTTCTGCAATGGCGCTTTGCAGTGTGAGTGCAGCGCCTTGCTGCACAGGTCGGATTCTTAGGCGGTAACTGAAGTTATGCTTTCAGGACATGGCGACATAGCGACGAGCGGTAAAAATACAGTTGGAGGGGGCCACTCCGCTGTGCTCCCCAATACTCAAGATAAGAAAGAGGCGCTGATGACATGTAGTCGATCATTTGAAGTGTACTTCTGATAAGTAATGGTGTAGCGTGGGGGTAATCCGGGCGTGCTTTCACAATTTGGCCGGCAATGATCCAAGGAAACGGTTCTGAACCAGGGAAATGGAGAGCTTTGCCTCGGTCCAAGGGTGGTGGAGCTCCGGGGTGAATGAAGAGGTGCTAAAAATTAGGCAAGATTTGGCAGGAGATGTGGAATGTAGGACACGAATTGGTCCTTATCAAAAGTGCGCTCCAAATGAGTCATCCCAATACTATCTTATCCTTACTCTTACAATTAGGTAGCTCAAAGGAGTGCTCTCTAGGACTAAGGATAAGAACTAAGGAGTAGCCCCTCCAACTATATTTTCACCGCGACGAGCTTCTGCGAGGAGTCGACTTGCCTCTCGGACCGTGGACGCCAGGATCCCGTCCCGTTGCCATCTCTTTAGCGAAGCCCTGCCTCTTCCAGGAGTGGTAATCTCACCCACGTGGTGCTTGCCTTCCTGTCTACCTAAATATGTTACTCTCATGTTTTGTGCCTTATTTTATGATGCCTTACCCGACGGTTCTCCGTAGATCTCATGTACCTCTTCTGCCTCAAGGATAAACTTCAGTAGTTAATAAATTCTAATGCAGAAGTAGGATTATAGCACTTTTCGCTGCGGTGCTCGCTTACTGCAGTCATTGATTCGAGTCATTTTGCGTTTTGCATTGAAGTTTTGGGTTGTTTGGAAAGTTTCCACCGATCATGAGCCTCGGACTCAAAGCGCATAACTCGGTTCGAACAGAGCACTGTTGATCAGAATATAAGGTATACCAAATCCCTATAGCTTGCAGGAAATGGATGTAATAGATCCGAATGCCGAAAGTGCTGGAGTTGTTCAGGCGAAGAACTCGACGAAAATCGTTTCACCATCATGTTGGGTTCTAGTGTATGATCTCTTTGAAAACTATCTAGACAGCTAAAAAAGCGGCAGTTGGTAGAAGAGAGGGCCACTGTGCAAAATGTTCGCAGTACAGTTTCGTAGCTCAGCTAGTTCAACTTGTGTATGGGTGGGAATGCGAGATGGGGCTGCGCAACTGTCCACTCAGATGCAGAAGCGTTCGATTTCGAGCTCAATCAGCACTCTTGTAGCATGAGCAATTGTTTTTTGCTCGCGTGTTGCGCGCTTTCAGACCGCATCATAATCTTTGAAAAAAAAAACAGCAAAAAATCAAAGAGCCATGAGCCTGAAAAAAAAACGGTGGATAATTTCCGCCAACCTAATGTTTAACCCTCCATTTCTGATGCTTCTCAGTATTTCCATTCTTAACTCTGAAGATGTCTCGTTGTTGATTGCAAAATGAGCTTTAATTCTAAATTCGTATCAATGTTGTTTCAAAGTGATTAGGCGTTTCGTCCTCAGTTTATTGTGTGACTTGTTACTGCTACTTTATTTTGTCTTGTAGTGAACCTGTCATCGCATAGGAAGCAGAGGGAACCTTGATGCAGAGTCAAGCGTCCGTTGGACAAAGTCCAACGAGGGGGGTCGTATTTGACCGACCGAAAGGGGAGTGGGTCGTATTTGCGAAGTTCAACGTCGCAATAGGTAGGTAAGACATCGAGTTTTTCTTCAACAATTAACCACAAACGAGTGCATGGCGCACTTCAAAGTAGACGAGTTTACAGCGGAAGTGTCCATAAATGACTGCCTACGCACATAAATATGTTTTGGAGCAGATCCGATGTTTCCAAACTGGACCTGAGATAGTGAAAAAGTGCCACTACGGTAGATTGACTACTAAGGGCTTTTAAGAAAACTTTGGAAAAAATTCAACTATCTGAAAAAGTTTAATATCCTTCATGATGCACAAAGCTTGTGCGATGTAATGTCAACATTATTCCCAATAAAGCTGAGTTTGAAGGGAGCTGTAATTGTTTGAGTGTTGAAAACTCGTGTTTTCAGAGGAGTTGCTCCAAAAATCAATGAAAAATATTGTCCAACGGGACGATTCATTTTGAGAACAAAGTGAAATATTCACTAAAAAGCACTAACCTTCTAGTTTCTTCCAGGGTAAAAAGAATCGCAGAAAGTCAATAATGAAGAAAGTTATAAGCATTTGAAGCTAGAAAACCAGCGCTCCGCGAAAAATTTGTCCCCGATACACCCAAAATTGTCCAACGGGTCGATTTTTTGACTCCATCAATTTTGGAAATAGTTCAGGTATTCATTAGGAAGCGCTAATCTTCTAATTCATTCCAGAGGGACAATGATTGCCAAAAGTTCATTCTAAAGAAAGTTATAGCCTTTGAAATCCAAAAAAACCTGGTTTTGGAAAAAAATTGTCCAACGGGACGATTTCTTGAAGAAAACAGGCTTTGCAAAAGTTAGAGTATATTTCAGAAAGGAAACGAACTGTTGTCTGAAAATTTTCTAGCCTCTTCTCACAAGCTCTTATTTGAAGAAAATTACAACCTTTCAAAGTAAAAAATTGGGCTTTTCTGTCAATTCGAACTTCTCTACCCCATAGCTCACAGCGATTTGAAGGTAGTGCACAAATGTGGACGACTTCGGAAACTAGGTGTCTCGTAGATTGCAAATCTATTTTGGTGTTCGAAAAATATTGAAATTGAACTGAATTACAATCTTTTGAAGATTAGCAGTCCGCCTCGGCCTTTCCGCGCTGCTTCCAGGGGAAGATGAGCGCGCAAATGCAAACTCATTGCTCTAATGCTAAATTCGGTTCCCCGCGAGAATTTTCCTGACGATTTGCTCAATTGTGTTATGCTTCGGGTCGGGTGTTGGGGGTAGTACCGATGCCCTCCAGAAGTGAGGGGTCGCAAAATTTTTGAAATTTGTCCAACTTGACGGTTGACCCTGCCTTGATGGGCAGCGTGTAGACAGCGTCGCCAAGAGCCGACGTGGTCGGCCCACTAACCCAACGAGAGATAAGTAATCATTTCGATTCATAACAAATTATCAGATACAAGCATGAATTTTCAAAGTTTTGCGAGGCATAGTGCATGACCCAGAACTCCTTAACTCAAACTTTATGATTATTAAACACTATTATATTTGAACAGATACCTCACCAAAAACAGTAAATGAGAAAGCAAAGCGTAATTACAATCTGACTTGTCATCTGTAACTCAACACTACTAAGTAACCAGGTTCTTTATAAATCGAGGATTTCTAGACAAGTGACAAGCGCATATCCCTTTCACCAAGCCAGCTATACAGTTTCAAACAACTCACATAAAATGAAAACAACGTATTTGTTTCATGTTACGATTATCTCACCATTATTGAATCTCTTGAAGAAATAACTGCTGGTTTTAGTAGGAAAAATTATACTTATCCGTAATCTTTGGTTTTCGAGTTCCAAAAACTACCACACCATGACTTTACGGTATCTAACCCTCGTGGGTGGTTCGTTATGAAACCTTTACCATTTTAGATGTAACAATACGGCAACCGAGAACATTAGTATTCTCCCTTCTACACGAAATCGAGGCAGGGTGAATAACGGTCGAGGAAAACCTCGACAAGGGGGTCGTACTTGTCAGGATGGGTCATGGGGGGGTCGTACCTGTGAAAGTCGGCAGCAGTGGCATTGCTGTGCAAATAGGAGGAAGAGCGTGTACTGCAGCAGAAAACGAGGATGTGCGCGAAACTTTATATAAAATATTCTTTCTGCTCGCTCTCAACACCTCGCTGACAGTGATACTGCTGTAAGGAACGTAGTCGCAAAGACGACAATGGTGAAGGAAAGCTCTGAGCAAATGAAGCGGTTTGTCGGTTATAGGAGCTGCGAGATGGTTTACTACATTACAGGCTCTGTCAATAGGTCATCATCATATAACACCTTTCAATCGAGTGTACCGCTTCGAGTGACGGTCAGATGCATGGCGTATGAGACGATAGCGAGCGATGTCGACTGCCCCTTTTCATATTGACTACGCTGGAAGGTTGTATTCTAGATACAATTCGAGTGTTGCCTATCAAATATTTTGCAAACGGGGAAGAAAGAAGCGCCTTTTCGAGTGGTTAGCGATCGACCTCGATACGACCTCGACGCAAATATCTCCTCAGAAAAGAGGCCTGGGAAGAAGCTATATATCTGTTAGAAAGCGCAAACCTTCCGCTTTCCGAAACTGTCTTCACTTTTTTGAGCGCTCGAAAAATCAGAGAGAATTTGCTTTTCGAGTGCCAAAAACTCGCATGAAAATTTTCGCGACCTCGACGCTACCTCGACGGAGTTCGAGAAACCTTATCTCTTTGCATGGGAGGTTTTCACAGCAATTTCAATACTGATTTACAGTAGCCGGCCTAGCTCTATCGAACCCGACCGAGTGCTATTTGAAAGGTTCGTAAATTGCGAAATG
>KZ345038.1:0-11699 GCA_002352805.1 Teladorsagia circumcincta
ATGTTGGTCATGTTACAACTATATGAATACTCATGCCTTTGCGGTTGTGACTTCTTCTGAAATTAATTCCCAAAACTCGGCTCCTCGCGTTTCCTTTCGCTAATACATACGATCACTTGTGGTTCTGGTAGGCACTAATCGAAAAATTTTTTCAGATGAACCAGAATTTAACGTACACCACCTATACGACGGATCCTCGAGCTCCTCAGGGGCAGCAGGTGGGAAAATTTACCCTGACGCCTCATATTATTGGACATATTTCATGCGTAGAAAAAAATTCGCTTGCCTGGCTGAAGTGTTGTAAAACCTGAGAAGAATTCGACTGTGGGGGAAGTAGGGGAATGAACGGTTTCAGTAAGAATAAAGAACTCGAGAATTCTTTTTTTTTTGTGGAAGTGTAGATGGAGTTGGTACCTGGCCGATGGAACCTCATATTGTTATTTGGTACTATTTTTGTGGTAATAATGTTGATTCCCTGGTCTTCATTCTTCCAAATCAGGATAGATGTAAATCGAGTAATCCACTTTCAAAACTTTACTATAAACTTTTGGACCTGAGCCTTTCTTCAGGGGCTAGATTAAATCTTCACCAACTGCTATTACTACTATTTCTAGGAACTAGTGGACTGCAAAACTAGGCAAAATTATTCTGTTTAATGAGGACGCTTACGATTTGCAGGCGATGTCTTTTCATCCATCGTCATACCAAACGTCGACATATACAACCTCATCCACTGCACCTTTTCACTCCTCCAGTTCTACGGCTTTCATTCCTAACAACACGATCACGGTAAGTACTCAGTTTGATAGGAAATTATACTGCCATGCCTGATGAGATTGGTTGGTGTTGTCCGTCCACAAGTACTTTGGTCATTCGTTTGTTTCTGTGTTGACTAGCAACCTACAGCTGGCAGTCATTGATGAATCCGCGAGTCGAAATTCTTCCACTTGGTACGATGAAAGATTGTCTGCTTGAGAAGAATTTAAGCAAGACTTTTTGGTTGCCGCCATGGTTTACATGCCGTAGCGGTTACAGCTACATTACCAAAAAACTGATCGAATTCCTGAAACGCGAGTGAGAGCGAGGAGAATACCAACTTCAGCGAAGTGTGCTCAAAAACACAGAATTCATCTCTTTTCAGTTACAGCAAGCTCCTCAGTCAAGTCGTGGAGGTCAAGTAACACAGTCGCAGATGCGTCTTTCCTCTGATAATGACGAAAAACGGATTTCACAGCTGCTAGACACTTACTTCTTAGATCAACCGGCGTCAACGTCCACGTGGGCAACACCTAGTCATCAAACTGTTCAGGTAGGTTTTTATTTCAGTTGCTGGCAGGAATATTAAGTTTTTAAGTGAAGTATGATTCAATTTAGGTCCAATCCAGCCAATCACTCCAAGGATTGCAGGTGTTGTATTTCATAATACAGTTATGTTCCACCAGTGATTTATGGTTGTGAAATAGTTTGTTTTTAGGTAGGTCAGCTTACCCCGCAGATTTCCTATCAAGGAGGCACATTGGTCACGACTTCGAATGTGAAGGGTGTGAACATGAACTTGAAACCCTCTGCCATTTCTCCCGATAAAGCTGAGAAGGAGCGCTTGAAGAAGGCTCGCCAAGCAGAGGCCGCTCGTATGAGGTGTGCTTGTTTTTGGTGGTCTTCGAATGGCTGGCTGTAGCTGATTTCTCGTTTTGTGAACTAGGTCCGCAAAATGATTGTTGGCTTATTGCTAACGGTTGTATTTGTAGATATCATCGCTTGACTCCTGCTGAGAAGCGAGAGCTTAATCTGAAGAGAACTCTAGCGCAGAAAAGGAAAAGGCAGAGAGAAAAAGAACTCGAAGAATTGGAATCGATTCTCCGGGAAACTAATGACATTCAGGTTGGTGTTCTGAATGAGATGGGACTAGAAGTGGTAAAAATGATGGATATCGCGAAGGCGAATTAAATGACGATTTCACCCAACTTACTTTGTGAGATCGACAACGCAAGAACCACCTTCAAAAATTCTAATATATTACCTTTAGGAGGATCCAGATATCACTGAGCAGCTTCGCGAAAAGAGAATGAGAGCCAAGTGGGCAGAAGCGGCACGTCAAAGGTAGGTTTTCTGATTCTTTACGAGTTCCCAAGCAGGATTCCGTAGTGTCCTCAGTCCTGTTTTCTTCTAGATATGCAAGAATGACCCCAGAGGAGCGCCGAGCTCACAACAATCGCCGACGAATGCGTCAGATGCAGAACGCGTTGGCTGCCGTAAAGGTGGTTTCAGAGGTTCAGCTTACAATTGCCACTCCAAAGCTATGCAGTCGCGAGATTCGCTCTTCTTTAGCCCCACTTTATTTGGTGTTCTTTTCTGAAATTGTGAGTAAATATCGAAAGATGGCCTAATTTTAAGGCTGCTGGAGGGACTGGTGATCCTATCAAGGACGAAGAGGCAGTCAGAGCTCATATCAAAGCGCAAAATGCGAAAAAGGCTGAGGCGGCTAGACAGAGGTAGTTATAGAGTTTTGAGCTCGTCAAGTTTAGAGTGCTATAGGATTCATGTGCGTAATAATATGCTTTTTCTACTGGAAGATTTTGGAGGAAATTAGTAGCACATTCACAGAACAACAGTTACTTTAGGTATCACCGTATGTCCGAAGAGGAGAAACGAATATATAATCAACGTCGCACGGAGGCTTTCCGACGGCGTAGAATGGAGGAGGAAATGCTACTCGCTATGCCAATCGGTAGGATTAATGGTGAAGCGTTGGACAGGTACGTTGGTCGATTCCGGTGTTCGTATTAAGATAGCGTCAGAGAATGTCCACCTTCTGTAGGGCTCAACAGATTGTTGTGCGGAATGCTAAGCGAGCAGAGGCAGCTCGGCTGCGATATCAACGAATGACCCCGGATCAGAGAAAGGTTTGTATAGCTAAATTCAATGAATAGTTTTGCTATGTGCATACCTTTTTCCGCCTACTGGAACAGTGTAATCCTTTCTTCTGACAGTATAGAGTTTATTACCAAATCCTTTCAGTCTTACAATCAGAAGCGATATACGCCAAAACGTAGGCGTATGGAGGGCATGGACTCGATGTTGTCATCCAGTGGTGGATCACTGACTGGATCTTGTAAAAAGGTGTGTTTAGTTGAAGAACGCCTTTCTTCACCAAGGCTGAGTTTACCTGAGTAGCTGTACTTCATGGTTGTTCTTGTTTCGGTAAAGCCTCCATTTCAGGAGGAGGACGCTTTGACCGCTATTGAACGTGACGTTCTGAAAAAGACTCAACAAGCGCAGCAGGTACGTGAAAGGACCCAAGTGTGAGCCCGAGACTTCAAGCGCTCTTGATTTGACTCGTTTGATGTCTTTAGGCAATTATGCGTCAACAGCGACAAGCTGTACAGGTGATTTCACAACCGGTTACCACTACTCCCACTCCGCAAGGTGTGCAAGGAGGTACATATATTATCCAGCAAGGCACATCAACGCCGGTTACGCATATTGGGCAGGGTCAAGTGCAACAGGTTCGTGGATTCCCTTTGTATTATTGTGAAAATTTCCAGTGGTACCACGCTTTCGATCTCGGGTTGCTTTCGGTGGAATCATACTTTCGGAGTTCGGTTCGCAGTTCAAGTGTAGAGCGGATACGTATCAACCCTGCGATCGCGATAACGGTTTTGCATGGTGTCAATTTGAACAGCTTCAATGACCGATTCTTTGAAGAAATAGGCATTTCCTTCCTCCAAATGACTTGACAGGAGTCGCGCATTTCTTAACGCCAAACGATGAACCATTATTTGCTCTTTCCTATTTAGATTCAACTTGCTTCCACAAATGGTGTAACTCATCAACAAGTCGTGCATACTGTCCATCAGGTTCCGGTGCAAACTATCCAGGGACAGCAAAGTGGTCACGTCACTGTTGGTCAACAACAGGTGATTGAGAGATCACTTTGTTCCTTGGTTCGGTTTTCTTCTCCTACTTCTTTGAATCTGTCTGCATGTCTTTTTTCTGTTTAATTTCTGAAATTGCATAGTATAGAAACAAAGAATTATAGATGCCGTCTTCGTCGGGTCATTTGGTTGTACAACAGCACGTCCCTACCACTTCGGGTGGTCAGCAACTCGTTCATCAACAATCGGCACCGCAACAGATAACGTATACAACCGGTGGTATGATGGTCAACGGGCAGCATATCCAGCAGCAGATCATCAATCCCTATGGAGCACCACCATCTCGGGCTTAGAATCAATTTATAAGGCGTTATAACATTCGTTATGTAAGTGTATCTTTGCATATCGGCTCGTTTGAAAAAACTTCCGAGGGTATTTCGCTGAAAGTTTTCAGTGCAAGAAAATCGACATGTTATTTGTTTTTGTTATCTCACACCTCGAAGCAACTTCGACAACCATATAGTTTCGTATTCTTTAATACTGACACCCGAGGGTAGGAAGGGATTTTGTTTTTGTCACTTTCATGTGTGTCTCCAAGGTTTCATATTGATTATGTGTGCCTGTTTGCTTCCCTTTTGCTTTTCGTTTATGAATTATTGTAATTTACTGGATCCGTGAGCTTATCGTGGATCTTGGCTTGAATTAGGCATTAGAAGGTGATTTTCTCATCTGCACCGTTTTATTTATCGTGAAATAGTTTTCGTTTTTCTCAAATGTATTACGAATTCCAAGAGGCACGCAAACTTAATAAACTTGATTGCCATTAGCTATCGTTTTGCAGATTTTTCAGTGTTTAACGCTGTTATACATGATTCGACTTCGTGAACTGCCACTGTATTTAACTCTTTCAGATTCATTTAAAATTGAGAATACAAGTCTTAGATGAACCAACACCCGATTTATATAACTGCGGGGTCTCCAAGGGAGAGCTCATCGCCCCATGGTCGAATATTGGAAACACTCACCCCCGCTGAGGTTTCGTCATTTTCACAAAGCAACCTTGCATTTCATCCTCAAGTCAGTTTACCTTTCGTTATCTCATGCCTTTTTTACCTTTGTATTTAATTCAACAAATTTAATGGTATTAAGAATTTGTTTTAGACGACAACGTTCTACACACCTGCGCCAACAACGTTTCATGGAGATCCGAATAATTTATTTTCACAGGATCGCAAGAGTGAATACGTGAGTGGGCATTCACTGGTAATACGAACTTGCTAGTAAGTGATGGGCGCACTTACAGTTACTGGTAGCGCCGAACATCATGCCGTCCTCTACATCAGAAGAGTTAAGTCCTCATAGCTCCCTACAAAGCCGCCTTCCGGAACTTTCCACTTCCATCACCACCTCGGAAAATGGGATGGTTAGTCTATATTAATTATGAGTACTATTTTTGATCTAAAAGTCTCATTGAAAGTCGTATTCTTCAGCTTTCATCTACCTTATCTAAGGAGCATCCCGCTGTGGCACAGGCTGACCAAATGAATGCTTTCATTGACACATATTTTGTGGAACATGAACCGAGCACTTCCTCGCAGACAGCTGACAATAGCGACCACGAACATGATGAGTGAGTTGTTTGCCACTATCCTTTTCGATATGTCTCATTAGTACTTTTTTCAAATAAAGACGCGCTCAAACTGCACCATAAATGTTAAAGTCAGTGATAGTGCGTAGTTATTCGTTGCAGCTGTTGTTCAGAATTTTTGAAATAGTTTGTGAGATGAGAGCTTTTCGCGACCTGGATATCGCTGCATATTCCATGTTCTTCTTTTTGAGTGTTCACAATATTGTCTGTTTGAGCTTTTGTTAAATAGTCGTTATTTTAATCAGTCAGAAAGTCCAAATGTTATAGATATGACCAAATGGAATCAGGCCTCGACCAGGATGTGGAAAGTATCATAAATAGAAAACAGCGAGAAGTTGAACGTAGGAAGCGCGACAGAAAGGAACTGGACGAATTGTTACACAACGCAAGTGAAAATGTAGGTACTAATTGTTTTGTTGGAGTTATCGTGGTTCTTTAGAGCGTTTTCATTCAGATTGATCTGCAAAAGTATCGGGAACAGAGGTCGAAAATGAGACGTGCAGAAGCAGCGCGATCTCGTTATCAACGCATGAGTGAAGCGGAAAGGAGGTAGATTTCAATTTTTTGCATTGTTGTTTTACTCGGATGCATTAGTGTGCCTATACGAGAGAACGAAGCTTTTTCAGGATTTATAATCAAAGACGACGGCTCCGTGCGCTAGGTCTTGATCCTGATACTCCTAAGGGTCAATTTATTGACAACGAGGCGATTCGAGAACACATCAAAATGGCAAATGCCAAGAAAGCTGAGGCAGCGAGGCTTAGGTCGGTGGGGATTACTTTTTTTTCAGAGGAATAACGGTGACGAATTTGAACGCTGGAAGTTACAATAATGTAATTGTGTTGCTTTCAGATATCATCGTATGACTGCAGAAGAAAGGCGTGAGTATAACCAACGACGCACGGAATCATTCCGAAAGCGCCGAGTTGAAGAAGAGATTTTGCTTTCAACGCCAGCTGGACGAATTTCCGCTGAAGCATTGCAAAAGGTTGGTTGCTCTTGGAGGATCCGGATGTAACTGATTCCTGTTGTCGGTTTCAGGCGCAGCAGATTATGATAAGAAATGCCCGTAAAGCTGAAGCAGCACGAGCACGATACCAGAAAATGACACCTGAGCAACGAAAGGTTTAAAAATACTTCTTTTATCTGGTGACGATTTTTTTGCAAACAACTTTCTTTAGGAGTACAACATGCGGCGAGCCCAAGCGAAAAAGTTACGCGCTCTTGGTCGTGGAGGAGCCATGAGTTCGGATTGTTCCATAGGTGCGCTCGAGAATTTCATCTTTCGCTTGTGGTTGAATTTCGTACGAAAAACTTTTTTTCAGATGGCAGTATAACAGACTCTTCGGGGCTGAGTTCCTCATTCCAACACAACAGCGCAGTGTCGTTGCTGGAGTCCGGCGATATGTCTTCGTCACAAGAACACTTGAATTCTTCAAATCCTCAGGTTTGCTTCGAGGGAAATTTTCTACATAATAAGGTGTTCGTACTTCAGTGCTTGGAGTGCTTGAAAGCGGTTTTTAGGTTACGCAAACCACTGATGATATTTTCGAGCAAATGGAAAGAGAAGTTATCAAGAGAACGAAACAAGTGAGTGTTAATTAAGTGTGATGATCTTTTCATGATTATCATGCAGCAGCTCTTTTGCGATCGATGTGAATGTCTGCATTGAAATTTTGGTGGCTTCTGTGAGATTGCTATTGAAAGCTGGAGTTTTTTTAAGGCCCACATGGCTTTGGCTCGCCAGCAGCAACAATCACAGACAAATCGATTCAGCTCTGTGGATCACCAACTCATCGAAGGGGATCAAGTTTTACTCACGAATGATGGTCAACTTGTAGATGACAAGGTTTACGTGCAGGTACATTTTGCTATAGCACTACAGGCGACATTATAAACTTGGGTGTATTATAATCAAATTGCGAACTGTACTGTTAAGCCGTCACAACTCATCGATGAGAAAGCGCTGCATGAAATGTTAATCACTGGTCTTGATGCTAATGGACAACCTGTTGAACTGCGAACTGTAGACGGCACGCTCATTCGAGGGGAAGAGCAGCTCCGGTATGTATCCGCACTTTTGCTGTGGTAAAAAAGCTTCTCATCCGTTTTTTAGTGCCATCACAAATGGGCAACCTTTTCTCATTCACCCCCAACCATTGCCCTTATCCAATGTAGAGGATCAGGGCAAGCCGATGACTTTTGCCAACACTCAGGATCAGGTACGATGATGACCTCCTGCAAGTTAGGTTGTGCTCGATTCACTCAATATCATCATTCTTTCAGATAGAACTGGTACCGTCGTCGTCTTCTATGGTGTTGGAGTCATCCCATGCACTCTATGCGTCTCATGAAATAGTGATCGATGACATAGTCAGTTGTCTCCAAATAGACCATTTGCACTGAGTGATCATTTTCGATGATTTGACAAATACGTTTTGGAGAATAAGTTTAGGAGTTTTTGAGGATAGATGGTTGGGAAGCAGTTGCGAAGGAAAATTCTTTCAAAATCTCACTTGGTTGCGACAATAAGAAGCTGTGAATTTGCTACTGAGGGGTGGCAGAGAGTGCATCAGCATTACCCACCGGATAGATCACTGGCTATGTAAGAAGGGGAATCGCTCATCCCAAATGCTCGAATAGGAAGGTCGCCCATAATCCCTTACACTTTAGCTGAATGATAAGTAAAGGCAAATATCGTTATTTGTTTCTTAGAATATCGGAGGTAACCATGTTTTAAGAGGACTGTATAGCGGAGCCCATTTATACATATTCGATTGTTCAAGCCCGCAAAGAAAAAATGTAAAGAGAAAGTGGACACAATTTTCGCTGTAATGCGGGAAGCAGCGTACTGTTTGGAGCTTGAAAATGAGTGATTAAAACGTCAAATGATTAATAGTACAGTTGTAAACAGTTTCCTTCGCCTCACAGTATTTTTCACGGCTCCTGAAGTTTGTTTTAAGAATTGTAAGAATTGTAAAAAACGAGCAAAAACATTTTGAATAGCTCATCAGCTACCAGGGGCTATAATATTTTCAAACCACTCTTTCAGCCGGAACAACCCCAGACAAGCCTACGTTTTCAACCACCGCTTCAGCCGGAACCGTTGCGTCGGCCATCTGTTGCTGGTAGTGGCAGCACAAGCGGTCTCACGGTGGCGGAGCGAAATGAAATAAGCAAAGCGAAGCGTGCAGAACGAGCAAGGATACGGTTAGTAATTGTGCTCGTCCTCCTTTCTTCAATACCTCATACTCTGATGATTCGTTTGAAGGTACCACAGTATGCGGCCGGAAATTCGACAACAACAAAACGCCAAGCGTGCAGAGCTATTGCGGAAGGTTGGCTACATTCCGGTCATTTTCGGTTTACTGACAATTTCTGACCAGGGCAAAGCGAGGCGTCGAAGTGAGCTAGAGCTCTGAGATAGCCCACATACAACTCTTCTCCGCGTACAACGCGTCCTATGAAGAGGTGTGGTTGCTCTTGCAGCGCATGTGTTGTCCTTGGAGCAGGTTATCCAACAGAGAGACGCATTGAAAATCGAACATTATTCCAATGACCATAACTTTACTCAAAGAGGACCAATTTTTAATCAGACAAGATAGTGCGGAAGTTCTTTGCTCAGTACTTTCTAAATGACACCGAATTTTTTTTTTAAATAATAAGAATATATTGTTTTCGGATAATTAACATGGGAAAGAATAGAATATCTACTCATCATTGGGTTTTTGAATATGCTTGCCACGTTCAGCATGTGGAAATGGCATCCTTGAGGACCTTTGTCAGTTGTTTGTTTCTTTTGTTCTAACGACAAGTTTCGTTTGTTTACAATTTTAAACAAGTATATAAACAGCTTTAGAATGCCCAAGTTCTCTGCTTTCTAATAAGTTGAAGAGCGATCTACAAAATTTTAACATAAATGGTAATGTGGTTGTGAATTCAACACTGAAGATTGTATTTCTTCTTGTTTGGCGAAACATACCTATTATTCTGAACTGTCTCCCCACCCCACCCCCCCCCCTCCCGAGCTCTTGATGTCTCTTCAACTCACATCTCCATTGCAAGGGAGCGCATGCAATGGTAGAATCCGCTCAGGAACGCACCGTGCACTCGACATTTGGTGCGACTCGGGATTCTCACCCACTTCCGAACATGATACCCCTCTGGTCCTTTCTTATCTCGTACTTGCGACTCTCCTCCCTTCCACTGGACTTAACGACTCCCCCCTGAGGATTCCTCGACGCACGCTTGACCTTGTTTCCGACGATGATTCGTGTATGTGTAGAAAATAGAAAAAAACTACTAAGTAGTAATTGGTAAAAATTGCCGGTGACTGATTCTATTATTCCCTTCTTGAGATTAAATCTTTAGTGAAGCATTTTTCACTTGTAGTGCTTGAGAAACTGCATTCTTATGTTCTAGGCTCGGCAACGGGATGAGGAATTATGTCATCTGGCCGAAACTTGCCAGTTAGATACTCTTGACGAAGAGACACGACGGGCGATCGCTGAAGCACAGATGAGGCGTGCGAGAAGAGCCGAGCAAGCGAGAGCGAAATATCATCGAATGAACAGGTGCGTTTTTTAGAGATTCTGTGGACTCATTTATATTTTTTCTGTAATTCAATAAAGAAACCTTTAGTGAGGAGCGTAGACAGTATAACGCAATGCGGGATGCTCAAAGACGTCAGAGGAAGCGAGCACAAGAAGAGGCCCGTCAACGAGCTCAGCTAAATGGTGAGCATCTTTTCATTGAATTCAACTTATTGAATAAGTGAAACACAATTCCTTTTTTTCTGCCCTTGTCCTCTCCTCTGACTATTGCGTTTTCAGAAGTTCTCTCTACAGAAACCGGTCTCAGTCCACACTCATTGTCACCGTCAGTAAATGAGTCGATCTCGCCGAGTGGTCACGGTTTATCGCCCAGTGGTGCGGAACCCGGTCAAATTATATACTCAACCTACGAAATGTATCAAGAGCCAATGACGCAGTGGGAACAATAATCATCCATACTGGTTGTAATTACATCGAAAATTGTTGTTCACGCAATATTGCTAACATTTTTCCAGTTTATCGTTATTGCTCTCCTGGTTTGTCATGTTACAAATTGTCTCTCAACGGTTTTTTTGAATATAATGACGGTCTTATTTCTTGAAAGCGATATGTGAGGGTGGTTGTTCAGCTAAATAACCTCTCCATTTTGCTTGGCTATACGTGTTGCGCTCAGCGCAGTTCTTCATCAGTGCTGTTCCTTATCTCGAAGTTTTTCTGTTGAAGTTGAATGATATTATCCTCTTTTTGTCTCATGCTCTGTCTCGGATTTGCCAAATATGCATGAACTGTGCTCAATTTCCTGTTCTTATACAGCACACTGCGATCTCGTTTTTTTTTTCTGGAATGGGAATTTGAGCTTTTGCATTGCATGATGTAATGACATGATGTTGTTTTTATGAATATCTCAGTAGTGTTTGAGAAATCAGTGTATTATTTTTTATGAAAAACGGGTTTTCATGATATATCCCGTGAATGCACTTTTTATCACTGCTTGTATTTTCATATAGGGTGGTGTACATATGTTTTTCTCGAGTTTTGTATTTAGATTGAGTATGAAAATGTAGCTTTTGAATTTCTATCGAATGGTTGTAGTTCATATCGGTCGTGTGCATACCATGATATTTTGCCACTATTTTTATTGCCTCAGATTTCATGACAGAACAATATTACATGCCTTGTAGTTGACCCCCCCCCCCCATCGCTGGTTCGGTGGATTACATGAACTCGGTCATCTTAAGGTCGATGTCAGACTTTGCGACTATCCAGCGATTCGCTAGCTGTGTGCGAGCGATACCAGCGGTTCGAAGGATGTGCCAGCGACTCGACAGTGTTTGAAAGTGGTGGGTCTCTACACTACTAACGGGAGTCTAGGCTCGTTCTACGGAAGTCTAGACCGCCGCTTTCAAACACTCTTGAGTCGCTGGTACATCTTTCGAACCGCTGGTGCATCGCTCGTACTTGGAGATTCGCTAGCGAATAGCTGGATAGTCGCAAAGCCTGACATCGGCCTCAAAGCGTCAATGTGTTGCTCTCGTCTGCACTCTCTCGCCTGAACAGTGGGTCATGGCTAGAGTGATATCGTCAAGTTCAATACTTTGCGAAGGTCTTGCAGTCAGGGTGAAC
>KZ345038.1:12031-32123 GCA_002352805.1 Teladorsagia circumcincta
ACCGTAATCGCAGAAAAGTGTACTCGTAAAAAAACTATCGAATTTTTTTCGAACCTTCAAATCTCCTTCTTTATGAAGAGAAAAATTGAACGTTAAAGATCATCGATGTACGATCCTTCACTCAAAAGTTTATAGGTTTCTTCATTTGCGTTTTTATGAAATGGGTATGAAATTTCTAACTTCAAATTGCTCACCTCCCGAAAAGTATCTGAACTGTTGCAATGGTTCAGTTCTTCAAGAAGTCGTTCGTTGTTGCACGTTTGTGCACACGCGAGTTTTCGACATTCAAACGTTCATAAATCTATTCATTTTAACTTTTCGCAGATCTCTAAAGGGAACTAGAAACTAGAGGATCAGAGTCTTAGAACTTTTTCTGGGACCACTCTTTTGTAAAAAAGTCCCGTTGTTCCATTTTCCTGGGATCATGGACCGATTTTTAAAAACGCACGAGTCTTCATCATTCAAAGGTTCATAACTTCCTTCACAATTACCTTTTTGCGGATCTTTACGGCTACTCAAAATTGAAGGAATGGTAGTCCCATTCTTCCTTTTTCCCTTATGGATTTTTCAGGTCATCCTCCTGAAACGCAAGTTTCAGCCTCCAAGCTCCAATAGTTTCTTGAAAACTGTTGTAAATAGAAGCAATAAAAGTCTTCAATATCTACAGGATCAGCTCTCTATAGATTATGATAGATTCTGCTGAAAAGCTTCGAACTGAAAACTTTCTCCAGCCACAATTTTCAAATAGGGCTCTAGAAGCTAATCTGCCGAATTCATTGCTCTTCCGTGCCCTCGGATTTGGTCTGAAAACTTCGGAATTTCTCTTAAAGTTTTTGTGTGCTCGCATTCAGTGGGTTAGAACGAATCTAGCGAAAAATCTTACTCTTGGGTGCGCTATGCAGCCGTCTGTGATTAGCAGGTCCAGTGGTATACGAGAGTCTGCACTCCTGTGCCGCTTTGCTGTGCCTAGGGACCTTCAGATGCTGGGACTGGACCTGGAACCTACGCCCACCCCTTACATTGGTCAAGTACGAACTATTCGTTGTTCTTTGCCCAACAAGGGTTAACACTCTTTGAAGTTCATATTGCAGTTCGGGGATTGAGTGGACACGTATCGACCACGTAATTTTGCGATCATGCTCGCGAAATCGCATGACCGATACGTATCTATTCCACAAAAAAAATCGCTAAATCGCTAACTATAAGCAGAGCCTGAACCTGTTTCGATTCGAGCTATTCGACAAACTATGATATCTTTTGATTAAGCTGTTTGTTCTCAGCTTCTTATTATGGCTATTGTAGCAGAATCCAGTTTCTAGAGAGGAGTTTTTTAGATCTTGATTCCTATGTAACCGGCACAAGTCTTTATGCTCTTCTGTCTGGACTCTGCGTCTGGGAACAGAGAAGCAGACCGCAGTTAGCAGCTGTCTCGAGGAGAGGCCGATGCTAAGCAGCATCGATAATCAATACAGTTGGCAGTAGTCAACGGCCGTTCTCGCTCTGTGGGGTGGAACTTCTTATCCAAGGTTTTCTTCATTCTGTCGGCTAACTAGGCAGAAGTTTTAATTCATATTGTTATCTTTCCACTCTGTTTTCTTTCCTCATCTAAGATTTTTGTGACACCGGTCCCGCTGGGGCTGGGTCAGTTGTGCTTTAAAGATTCCCACCAATTGGGTCGAGTATTTGGTAGGACTGTAGCCTGCCCTTTTTCAGCCGTAAACTCGTCCAAATTTTACAAATAGAGTCAGTTCCTATTTAGGGAGGGCAGGGGGTATGGGACCTAAGCTAACTTCAGTGAAGCGTTTCGGTACTGTTATTGATGTAACCTTAAAAACACTCATAAACTAAGTGCAGTACAGATTCGCCTTGGATTTCACGAGTACAACTGCTTATTTGCAGCTTTCCTTCAGCTGCCAATAAGATTCGTTCGTTGCAGCTGATCCTATGCATTACTTGGAAGCTTTATCTGGTGTTGCTTTTTTTAATAGTCCTGGGTATGGGGGATGGAGGCGGGGGGGGGGTGTGCGTCTTCTACTCATCGTTTTGAAAGAATATTAGAATCTAGTCTTGGAAAAAGTGTGTATTGATTGACATTATGTATCATGTATGAATGTTATTATCTACTGCATGTTTTTGTCGACGTGGCAATCGATTTGCACGCGAACTCTTCTACTCTCATATTCCCCATTTTTCCAGCATGCTGGGTATGAGCGCGGTCTTACTTTTTACTCCATAAGTAGCACTACAGCGTTTGATTGAAATGTGATTTTCTGTTCGACTTACTGAAAGCAAATATTCCAGGTATGAGTGACGTAACCGTCGCTGCTGGAGAAAAAAGAGCTCGTAGTCCTGATATTCAAATTATGGACGTCAAAATTGAGCAGTTGTATAACGGGAACGGTGTGCAACCATCGGAGTTCGTCGTTGTATCGGATAATAATGGTAATATTTGTGAACATGCGAATTCTGTTCGGGCTCAGATTAGTAGATAAGATCGTTCACGGGGATCGACAACAAATTTCATTGAAGTGCTTTAGGTGATCCGCTCGAGCTTCCAACCGCCCCGGATAACACTCTGTTCATGACCACACTTCAAGCCTCGTACCCTGGTGCAACCGGCATGAAATATAAAAACCCAAAAACTGGAGCTTTGAGAGCAGTAGCGTAAGTTTTGTTTCTCGATTATCGCTGTCTGTAACTACTGGCACTGGCTCGGTTATGTCAACATTCGCAATTTTAGAGTCGACGCCACAGGAACAAAACTTTTACCGCCTCTGGATGGCTGGGATGACAAGGTATTTATGGTGATCACCGCAAATACGCGACCAGATCGAGGTTCGACGACTTTTACCGTCCTTTGCTTTTAGAATCAATGCTAGATCAACACAGCTATTGTTCCACCAGATCTGCACGATCTGCGCTAGGTGACGCTCCATTTGGTGTCAGTGAATCCGTTACTGGCCTCATTGATCGTTCATGGTTGGCGATCGTACGTGCTAGGTGATGAGGCGATGACTGAAAAAGAAAAGTATACGTACCGATCAGGCAGTTCGTAGCAGCATGAGTAGGCGAGCAGCGATAAGAGAAGGATATGTATTGATTTGTTGTTCTGCCCATTGAGCGATCGCTTAATCGCATAATCGTCTATTCGCCTACTCGCCTACAGCGCTTTTCTACTCGCCTACAGCGCTTTTGGGCGGAGCAACCCATCAATACGTATGTAGTCTCCCCCGCTTACTCGCCTAATCGCCTAATCTATACGTATGTTTTTCATCATAGAGTAATAGCCTAATCGCCGAATCGCCTAATTGCACGTACGATCGCCAGCTATGAACGATCCGTAAGCTGATTTGGGACATTTTTTGAAGGCCATGAAGCCATGAGTGCCTATTTTAAGAAAAATGTTGCTTACTGTCTTGATGATCAAGCGAAGCTCTGCCTCTGATTCTGCCACTGAACTGCTCGTCTTCTCCCACCCACTATTTATTTCATTTCACTTCTCCTAAATTTCCACGAATATGGGTATTCATATCTTGCAACACCGAAAGATACAGTCTTGGCGCTCTATTGGTGGTCACTCAGAGTTTCAAAGTTCACTTTCCGAACTTAGATTCGGCTTGATTATGTGAACATTACTGGCTAGTATGTCTACATTTTACCCTTTTTAAAATCAGCGTTATGCTGGAGTTCAAGATAGCCGAGGTGGGATATTTCAAGTTTCTCGTTAGCTTCACTTGTTTTTGATTGTTAACTAATGCTTTGGAGCAGTACGCCATGTGAAAGTTATCACGAGAATGCTGAGTTGTGGCCAAACCCTTCAAGTTAGGGGCTGAACCTGCACCACTCGTTTACCGTACAGATGTGCTACCAATTGCACTACCGCCACTGCATCACCACTTAATCTCAGCTTCTTAAGGTATATTTACCATAGCTGATGCAAGTTCATATCCTCAAGGGTATGGGTTTTGCACATAACTCAGCGTTCTTGTGATAACTTTCTCATTAGTCGCTTTTTTTCATTCTTGATTGCATTTTAGTCGTATGTTTGATCGAACCAATACTTTAGTTTTTGACGTTCTTACTCTAGTAGCCCTCAAATATTATTCAGAGCGAGGGTATATGTTGGATAATATCCTACAGATGGGTTGACTCACTTTGTTAAAGGTCAGGTAGTAGTCTTACATGGTCGTTGTTTCCGGCTCATACGCGTCTGAGCTCGCAATATATGTTACCACTGTGCTGCTGTTGTGGCTGCGCTACAGCATTATTGTGAGGGGTCGTTCCATGCCCACAGCATTGATACAGTAAGAAGAACACCTGATCACTGGTGTCGGGTGCAGCAAGGCCCAACTTAGGTAATGGTCCCCAAACCTCTGCGTCTCTACTCTGATCGATGATGCAGCCCTCGTAGAAAAGAAGAGGGGAAGCGCCCAGATATGCAGAGTTCTGGGGACCCATCCCCGAGCTGGGCCTTGCTGCAGTCCGCCCTCGGACGTATGATGTACCATTAACATTGCTTCTGCGGTTTTTGATTGGTTGGCTACCAAGTGACCTATCAAAATGAATCTCTTTGGGTGAATCTTTGCCTTCCTACTCTTCATGGGGCGTATGCATTTTTTACCGTTGAGGGAGGAAAAGGAATTCTTTCCGGTTCATTTGTTCTCCACGTAGTCGCCTTTTCGTTTTCACCACCTTTTATTCTTGCATTTCCATGTGCCTCATGGATGCGCCATGAGGCACGTGGGCAAGCAAGAATAGAGGGTGGGGGGGGGGATCTGGCGAAATTGACGGTATTTTCTCCTCGCCTTAGGGGAGTAATAGGGTATGATTCAAGGTTTTGTCCTGGCTGGGGTCGAGTTTAGGGAATTTATAAATGCAATGACAAGGTTGTACAGTGAACGACTAAGAGTTCATTACCGAATAGTTTTATTCTGCATTCTCTTGCTGAATGAGAAAGTGTTGTGTGGTGATTTTTCTTCGATTTTATTTTGTTAAATGAATGTGATGCGCGAGGCGAGAAAGGTGTGTCTAGGTTCGGATGTGAGTGTGAAACGTCGCAAGATTGGCAACAGTGATGGAGATTCGGACAGTGACGGTGAAGGCCGAGTTGGCCGCAAACGTGCTGCCGACGCTCGGGATTCGGTGAAGCAGCCGGCGATGCCGCGCCGTCCTGTTGATCTCATCGTGCTCGGCGTGAATTACAAGACTACAGACGAAGATTTCAAGAAGTACTTTGAAGCATTCGGTACCGTCTCATTTGCAGAGGTGCGTGAGAATTATGATTGAGAGTTATCTGTGTGGTTTTGTGATTTGTATCTGTGTTTGCGTGCTCTTGGTTTTGAATGATTTCTATAATACGAGAAAATGGTGCAGAAATGATGGTTGAAGTGGTTTGCGTGAACGTTACGTGGGCATGCTTGATTTGTCGAGTGGAGTTCTGCGTGTTATCATCATAATCGATACCTTTCGCTGGGACGGTACTAGCGCAATCCACCAACGATGCTTAGGTCTTATTTTTATTCCGAGAATATTCCCTGAGGGAAATATGACCATGGTATGGTGAACCATGCGAATCTCACGCTGAGCTGGTCTTGTTTCACTAGTTTCAGATTAAGCGAGAGTTGTGGGGATGGATCACGGTTGAGCCTAGGCGTGGAGCCCCCAATATGGCAAATGGCTAGTGTTGGGAGGGGAAGGGGTATTAGGTGATGTAAGTGATTATTATAACATGCAGTATCACCCTCACACACCCCGTTGAGACCTGGATAATTCGCAGCTTGAGTTCTGATTACTAGAATTGGGATGCATTAGTTGATTTCGGACATTCGGATCACTGCATGCATATTTCTATGTTGAAGAGTGGAAACTATGAGTACGTAAACAGAGAAGCGTTGGAATAGGCGGACAAGCATTGCTGGTCACGTATAGCTACAAGGATGTTTGGTGGACCAAGAAATGCTTTTCATATTTCTTTTGTTCAGATCAAAAGAGGTACAGATGGCTCTTCTAAGGGATTTGGTTTTGTGCAAATGAGCACATTAGAGGAGGAAGACAAAGTGATGGCGACTGCCGACCATATGATCGACGGAAGACGTTGTGAAATCCGCATTCCTGATCAGAAAGTGAGTAATTTTTGGTTTTTGTGGTAAAAATTTCGAAGTCATTGAGGGGAGAGCACTAGTCGAAATAGGTGGATCATCATAGAAAGTGACGTCATGCCTCTTGCAGTTCATTTCCTTTGCGGAACACAATGCAGCCCGCAGCGAAAACACATGCTGTGTGAAAGAACTGCATACTCGCATGGGCGTGCGCTTGACCTTCAAGTTGTACAAAACGTTCCGGAAGATTCAACGAATCACCTAATCTTCAAATTACTGTGTTCTCAGAATGTTATTCATGGTCTCTCAGTGCCACCCAATGCAATGCCCCGATCGCGCGTTTGCGCACGCGAATAGGAGGTGATTTCGCTGTGGAGTCCTGCATCATAGTCACGCAGGGTCGACGGGCTACTTGAACCTTGTCCTTCAAACTGCTTCAGTTCGATGCTCCCACCTGCGCTCTTTCGTGGATCCCTCTCAACTCCAAGGCTCGGTCCTAGGGCTCCCACCCGTTCCCTAATCGTATGTGCTCTAGCCATTCGTGATAGGACCATATGAGAAAGCTCAAGTAACCCGTAAACCTCTCGCAAAGGAAACATTCACCGACATGAGGGCTTACGGATTCTTTGAACTTTCTTGTATGGTTCTACCACGAACGGCTAAAACACACACGATTTGAGATTGGGAGGACGCCCTTGGGCTAATCTCTGGAGAAAGGAGGGACCCGCGAGAGAGTGCAGGCGGAAGCATCAATTTGAGGCGGTTTGAAGGACCGAGTTCGAAAGTCCGTCGACCCCGACAAGAGGCGCTGCGATGCTTTCTTTTTTGTCGTATCCACAATAATAGGTAAAACTCGGCTCCCAATTTATGCACATCTAGACAATCTTGGTAATTTTGTTTTCAATGTATTAATTAAGTTTCGACATTCTTATTTCAGCATACCGATTCCAGTGGAAATCGCATTGCAGCCCCACGAAAAATTTTAGCCAACAAGATATTTGTGGGACGGCTCACAGAGAAAATCACTGAGGAGACATTGCGAGAGTTTTTTGAAAAACAAGCAAAACTTGTAAACGAATCCGCATCGGTAAGGATGTTCAAATAAGCGTTTCTGTTGTAAAACATAGAAAATTGCGTATTTGTTGTTTTTTTAGGTAACCAATGTGCTTATACCACGACCGTTTCGCGGGTTTGCATTCATTACATTCACGCACGCGGAAGTCGCTGATAGAATGGTCAAGTTCGTGTTTGCTCTTTTACTGGAGGTTCAGAGCTGTTCGCCATTTTTGTTTTGATAACAGTCAGACAGAATTTTTTGGAAAGAAGACGGTTCATTGCAATTATAAGTTTTTAGTACACGTGATTTTCAGGGCGAACAATTTCGTTATTGACGGGATGTCAGTCGTCGTGACATTTGCCGTTCCACGTGAGACTCACCAGCAAGCTGGGCAGTCTGCTCCAGAAGTTCCCCCTGGATACGTCAACGAATTTGGTTCTGTTTACGGTTATGGGAAAGGCGCTGGTTATGAGGAAACGCCAATTGGACTTATCCCCTTCGGTGCAAGGGTTGGTTGCATTATTGTGTTTTTGTGTCGTTTTTTCTCCTCATAGCGTTTCTCATGAAGTGACCACTTATCTGGCTATAGAGACTTCAAGCAAAAAGCCAGAACGAGGTTCTCCACACTAATCACTCCTGTGAGCAGAATTGAGCTATCCGCGAAGATTACAGAAGTGCTGATGTTGCTACTCAAAAGTGCACGACAGGGCGTTAGAGCCTTGCAGAGTGACCAAATCTGAGCAAATGGGCGAGTCTCCTTGTTCATCCCCTAACACGCGAAGTGAATTACGACGCAGCGGATAGGTAGCCGACAGATAAATAGATGGATAGATATGATAGCTGCATCGTATGATGAGGCTGCATTTAAAACTCGCCCAGACACACCCTTCCTCACCCTTTCCCAATCCCAATGCGGAATAAAGGAGGGCTTGTTAAATCTTCATCGGCGGTTTTTTGCTTTTTTCTTTTCGGTCAACTTTTACCCCAAACTTCATTATTGAGCGCTGCTATCTTATCAACTTGATCCTGGGGTGTTGCTCCAATTGTATATATTCTGTATTTTAGTGGAACAAACATGTGCTTGTGTATGTTAGATGATATTTGAAAGTTTAGGAAATGTTTGGATACAGCCCTCCTGCTGGAGTTTACCCTCGGCCGTCCTTTGAAGGATGGGTGGCACCTGCATCGGCCGTCCAAGGCACGCCTCGTTCGAGCCGCGCAGTTGGCGTAGCACACGAGCAATCGCGGTATTTATAGATTCTTTTTCTTTCTCAATATCCCGCAGAGAAATGTGTTGCTTAATAATTCCTATCTGAACGAGTATGTTTATTAAAAATGATAAATCTTAATAGTAATTTCTTGGCTTAAGTGTAGTTGTGGGAATGAGGGGAGTGGGAGGATGGGAGAAGGGCAGTTTACGGATTACTTGAACTTTCTTATGTGGTCAGCCACGAGTGGCTGGAGTACAGACGACGATAACGGGTGGAAGCCCAGGGACCTTGGCGACAGGAGGGACCCGCGAAAGAGCGCAGGGGAAGCATCAAATTGAGGCGATGAGCTCTTTTAGGTAAGGCCGTCTGTAATGTACTGTAATTTCCGATAGGTAAGACTAAGCCAGTGTCACGAAGGAACACCACCGCAGGTGCAGTGTACACACCCAAAGACTACCACATTTTTGGCATAGAGATGACCCTGTGACATTCATTTTTAGCGGTTGCGCCCCTGGCGCTAGTTCGCGTCACCTTGTTACGACACTTGTTTCCATCAAAATCGGTGTAAACTTCTGTGTTGGGTAATTGGTGCGGTGATTACGAAAATGATATTCGTTTTCGGCATCAAAATTTTTTTCCTGTTCGGAAGGGAAACGCTACGTTGTGCTCAAATGTTTTTTTTTGATATAATTTGTCGAATATGGCGTCAGTTTAATAAGAGAATTGTTGTTTGAATAAGATGTCATTTCAGAAATCGACATCCTGCCAACGAGGTTCAGCCGGTACCGTTTCCAGCGGCAGCTTTGCAAAAGGGAGGACAAGGACCCTCATCTGTTGTGCAGCCGCTACCATACATGTATTCGAGAGATCCGAGAGATGGGTAAGTGGAGAGATCTTTTCGAGTTTTCTATGGACCTCATTTTCACTCGATATTTTATCATTTGTAGGTTGGGACAAGCTGCTTCGAATCAAATAGCCAGTGGATTGGATGCTCTCAATCTCAATCAAAAGAATCCTGAACTGATGAGTGGTACGGTTTTGTATTTTTTCGGCGGCGTTTGTAAATAATCTTAGGCGGGTCTATCTATCTTCTTATTAAGAGCGCAAGTCAATTGAGGTTTATGGGTTTCGTTTGTTGCTTCCTGGTTTTTAGATTCTTCCATTTCAGCGGCGTGGAACGCTTTCTTCAAAACGCTGAACCAGGGTGGTGCTACACCTCAGCAACGAAAACAGTGGTGATTGTATATGGAAATCCCATGGCGACGGATGGCCACTTGGCTACATCAATTTCTAATATATTGTATTTTTGTTCCCTTGTTCCTCAGTTCAGTCTTTATTTTGAGACCAATAAAATCACCGCTATATACTTTTTTTTTGAAGAAGAAGGCGTTGTGGAGAATGAATCGCAAATCTCTAGGATAAGTGACAGTTATTGCTGTCAAGAAAAATATGACCGACTGTCTTTGGCTTGATCGAACGGAACAGTCAATGTGGACAGGTGGACTGGGATATTGTAGGAGCCTTAGTGGAATGCGGCGTCGCTTTACAGCAGTTGAGACAGGTGGAACAAAATCTGGATGTTAGAGGAGAGGTGAATGTGCTGCAGAGGGAGGCTGGGCTCCTAAGGGAATGACATGTGACGCTTTTGCGGTGAAGCGTGTGCCCCTAGTGACGTAACCCCGCTGATGCCACCTTGTCCGACGGCAGACACAAAAAGCTGCAAATTCCTAAAGTTCTAGCTCAACACACTATTTTTTAGCTCATTGCAAGGTTCGCCGGCGCGCGGATCGTGCAAATCACGCGATTCGCAAAGTCTGACATCGTCTGACGCCCTACGCCCGACATGAAAATTCCGTTGAATCTCTCCAAAGTCTATCCTTTTCGCCACCAGTGACAATACGCACCATTCGATACTGATCTTGCTCTCACGCTCGACCCACTTGGCATTTCCCAGAAGCCATGGAGATAACTGCCACAAATGCGAGCCCGCTTCATCAGCTCTGCCAACCAGCAGGCGTTGTAGGTAAGACGAAGTTTGAGCAGTGGAGATCGCCCTGATCCTCCTTAGGACCACCTCCTACAACCTTCCACCAACGATACTCGATAACGTCATCGAAACCCTTCCACTTTACAGCCATCGTGTGAACTGTCGTTCAGTGACAAAGTGCATCTGCTGTAAAAAGGCCTTGAACAATTGTTTTTTAGTAACACTGAATTTCCCATGGCTTTCCTCTGATCTTAAGACCGAACGTAGGAAAATATGATCATGAACTCTCGAAACCAATAAATCAATATTCCTTAGAAGGAAAAAAACTTATCAAGTAACTTTTAATGGATTGTTTCCACCGTTTCGGTACATAAGTGCGCGAGGAATTGCTGCGACCTGCGATTTCCTAAATTTAAATACGATTCCCTTGTACTGACAGCCTTATGGATCCTTCATAGTTGGCGATTAGGTGATTAGGCGATCCGCCTATAAGGAAAACATACGAATCGGTTAGGCGATCAGGCGTTTAGGCGAGTTGGCGATTAGGCGATTAGGTGATTAGGCGATTAGGCGATTAGGCGATTAGGCGATCGCTCAAAGGGCGGAGCAACAAATCAATATGTATCCTTCTCTTGTCGCCTACGCGCCTACTCACCTAATCGCCTATTCGCCTACTCGCCTAATCGCACTTATGATCGCCAACTATGAACGATCCATTAGTGTGCCCTTGCGTCCTAACATTCCTTAACAGTCCTTATCCATTGTTATCGAGTTCGTCACCACCTAATATGTTCCCTCTCCACCCTCTACATCATTTCCTGAAATCAACTCTTAACGACTGCCGGTCCAAGAGCTATGCGTTTCATGACAAACACAAACACAGACCTACACACATGCACATTCATACTTAGCGAATTATACTTCATTCCAGAAGACGAGAAGAGCATCGAGTGCAGACCACACACCACAAATGACGACGGCCAAGAAAAACTGGATTCATTCTTGTCGTAGTCACTTGTGGTGTGTGGTGCACTCGACGCTTTTCTCGTTTACCGAAATAGAAGGTACATACTTAGCGAATATATATGGTAGGATTCTATGGTTTTGTAGAGCGGATAGTTCTCTTTGAAGTATCATATAACGTTACGTGAAAACACGGGAACTAAAGAGGGAAAGTTTCCATTCGAAAAAATGAACTTACTTGTCGAAGAAAAAACTATTATCAAGATAAACTCGGGATGCTGCCAGAAAGATCTTACTCGCTCTGGTACGGGTAGTGCACGGTACTGCATGTGTCTGAGGACGCATCAATGATGAGAAGGCAGAGCACAGAAACAGCGAGAACTTCATATTTGCTCGACGGGTTCATTGCCGTATGAATCGCAGGTTAGTGAGCAATTAAGATGTTTAGCATATAAATTTGGTGCGGCATCTGCGTATAATTTGGTCATGAACATTCCGAACGAGCTTCACACATTAGACCGCCGTCATACTCGGCGACGGGCAGGCGATCGCAATCGCGCGATGGTGATCGCGCGATCGCAATCGTTTGCCCGTCGCCGAGTATGACGGCGGTCTTAGTAATCTTCCATTGCCTCTTTTTCGAAGCTCCGATATAGCGAGTGGTGGTAGAGTGAGATTGAGTCGGTTGCTGTTTGGTTCACAGTCAACTGTTCGTATTATTGAGTCAGGCAGGAGGGTCGTATTTGTGAAAGGTGAACAGGTCGTGGTTGTGGAGGAGTGGTCATTATTCTGAAGATTTTAGCAAAAACTGCGTGGAAGGCGAGGTAAGCAGACAGAGATTAGAACACCTTCTGTTTGTTTACACATCTATACACTTCCCCCTCCTCTCCCTCCGAATAACTACTAATTTGGGGTCACTCAAATTACTTACAAGTTATTTGTTAGCAAATACGACCGTTCGTCTGGATCGGTTGCACCGACGGACCTTGGTATTGACTTCCTTACTGTCACCAACCTAGAACCTCATCTGGCTAGCGTTCACTGGTTTTCATCCATTAGTTGGTGATCCATTCATCAGTGAAACTCATCAAAGCATCAACATGCCGGGTTCGTTGGGTGACCACTGTCATCAGAAACCCGCTGAATCCTATATAGGGACTTTAAAACTAAGCAACTATTATAGCTAGATCAAATGTCGGTCGGTCAACCTTCAAAATCAAAATTGGGCCGCCCGTCTTGATTGATTCTGCGGCATCCGCCTCTCGGGTGGTGGTCTCATCCTTCCATATTGTTCTTCGAAATTCTTAATATTCTTAGTACATTTATGGATATTTATATTACATTATATATCTATATTCACTTCTTAATGTTCCTCTTCGCAGCACTCTTCTTCTCGCTCTGGTCCATGGCTTCGATTTTGGGCCCAATGTGGCTCGAGGCACTCTGTAAAAGGGCTCTAGGGCTAGGCCTAGGCAGCAAAGACGAATTGCGGAGATACGAAAATTCCTTTCGCTCACCGAAGTTGCTCCCCTCTTCGAAGGCTTAGTCCTGAAGTTGAGCGCTTTCGTGATCTTGACGCGATGTTGCATGGTGCCTCACCCCCCCCCCCCCGAGCCACACTGCGCCGGTTGTTATTAGTTGGATATATTTTGAATCACTTTCAGATCGAACCTTGATTTCTCGCAATTGTTTTGAGGCTCAGCTTTCCGCGGCCAACAGTATAGGAGACGGCCTCAAGGTAATCACTACCTCCCTGTACTCTGGACTACTAGAGGGTGAGTCATTGTTTTAGCCCACGTTACAAAAGCACCCGAAGATGGAGCGTTGTTGGAAGACGAGCAAACATGGAGTGTGCGAGAAGGCCAGTTCAGCTTGGCAGCAAGTGAGTTCCATCTCTGGGTGATGGGAAGAAAAGACGAAGAGTAGGGGCAAGCGCTCGTAGATCAGTTTGGTAGGGGAAGAAGCGATGTTAGAGCCTTTGTAATATTCTATCAAGCATGGGGTCGAGAACCTCGTGAAGGACTCGTGGTGGCTTGAGACGCGGTCACAATACCCAAACAGTGAGCTGTGGGGCAGATGTTACGGCAAGTTGCAATGGATGTTAGATCGTCTCTAGAGCAATGTACTTAGCATAGGGCTTTTCTGGGTGCCCGACAGGAGGCCCGTCACACGGCGAGAGGCGCGGACGGGCTAGCGGACCAGCCGCAGCGCGCGTAAGGCAGGCCATCGACTGCAGAGTGTTCCGTCCTTATCTTACGGCAACACGACAACGGAACTTTGTAGGATGCTTCACAGAGTGAAGCTCAGACTGATAGTTTTCTCGCAAAGTCACATTAGTTAAAGGCGTGGGTCTGGATTAGATCGCTAGGGTAGTTTTCTCCTTATGGGATAGCAGGAGTCCCAGCTGCAGGGGTGGTGGTACTGCTGCAACTTGATAGCGCGTGTACCAAGAGAGGAAATGCCTTCGCCTGACCGCTTCGACCGATGCCATTCCTACCAATCGCAGACTACATGGCGTCTGCTACGACGTGCTCTCTCGTATTTTCCCTCTCGTGTGTCTCTCCGTCCACGGAGGACCTTACAAGAAGAATGTCGTTATTTTTCTATGTTGCTTTTGTTTTTTCCCGCCGGGGTTCTTTCGGCACTACCTCCTAAAAATTAACACACTAACTCGATCGCGACCTTGGGACTCTGGATCGATGAAGGCTTCATAATGCGATCTGTGATGCTTTGTTTTGAAATGTGAAGCTTCTCGAAAACAAGGAGCTTGATAACGAGAGCTCCTGCTTTACACGAGTGCACCTCCGTGGAGGAGTGCTTATCGTTATCGTCAAATACTCCCTCGCTTCATCTCAATCGGGTTGAGTGATCGATGCAAATCTTGTAAAGGGAAAAGTTATGTCCACCGATGGCTAGCGTAGCTGCACAAGAAGACGCTCCACTGTCAGAAATATGCTATGTGCGTGGCGCATTGCGAGTATTTTGGTAACTGACGATAATTCTCAGTATTTACTGAACAACTTGTAGCTAAGTGTCCATAGGGCTCAACATGAAGGAAGAAAGATTTGGTACAGGGTTAGGACAACTTATGCTTACGCAGGATCAACGGTGGCATCGGTAGAGTTTCGGATTCACTGCGACCTCCTCAAGAAGACCCCCTACCGATTGTTTCGGAGACAGGGTTGAAGCTTGTGAGAACCTGCTACGGAAAAGTGGCAGTGGTTGTAGCTTCTGTTAGCGATGAAGCACATGTGTAATATGTTGCTATCGCAAAACAGGGGCATTTTCTAGGCGAAGGCTTAGTTTTCTTCTGGCAGAAGGAGACGTTTATGCTGTTTTAAGTGCAATTCCCCCTCAATGCCCGTATCATGCGACAGCGTCCGTCATGCTTTTATTTCAGACTGAAGGGAAACCATGCTCAAGGGCTTAACTTCCCCTTACGTAAAGTCCTCCTTTGTACCAAGGCGCTTCTCATCCTTTCAACTATTAAAACGGTGTAAGGGTTGGAGAGAAAAAAAGAGGCTTTTTGATCATGCCGCATACCAGCAAGCTCTGACTAGCACAGGTTTCCGTGATTTATGGAGGTCTCTCAGTAAAATATCTCCAAAATGTCCCTCCATACGCAGACGCATGCCGCTTTTCGCTGATCCCGTCTTCTCCAGAATATGTCGTCATCTGTAATCGCCGTCGACTTCAAGGAGGAGTTCCAGAATTGCTACAGCCTGAAACAGCTACATGAATTCCTTCAGTCGGTTGATTGATGGATAGCTTCCTACAGACAGTTGCTCTTAATGTGCCAGACCCCTTACTACCGCAGACTGGTTGCAGATAGTCGCAGTGGTCCGAGATCCGTCGAGGACTACGTTGAGCTCGAACCGTGCACAGCGTCCCTAAGGCAAATTCTTCTGATGTCATTGGTGCAAAAAGGGTAGCATGACGTTCGCTGATAGAAGGAGATGTGCTCTCTAGTTTTCAGTCGAAAGCATTTGATTTGAATTAAGCAGTGTGGTTAATGCCATTTTGAACGAGGAGTGAAGTGTCTTTTTTGGCCACCCCCGTAGGTGAGCGTACTACGCTCATCACATTTGCGCCGGCAGGCCATGATAATGCAAAGTCACTGGTAGATGGATAAGTTATCAAAGTACAAGCACCGCGCACAAGCGTGATTTTACCGTTCTAGATCTTATGGTTAGCGGCAAGAAGTGTCCCTCCCTCATCATGGCGTATGACCCTATTTCACTGAGCAGAGCTGATCCTGTAATTTTTGTGGGCGATTCGCTTATTACCGGATTTACCCAGCTTGAGAAAACCACTAATCTGAGAATCGGCTGAGCTCTGCAAAGCATTGTACCGAGCCTGCACGCGCACAAGCCAAAATTAGAAGTACCTGCGCCATTAGCACACGCTTAGCGTTTCGTCTTTTTTTTTCACTGAGGTTTTCATAAAGCATGACGCTACATTTACGCGTAACAACCATCATTTACCTATTTCATGCGAAATGGGAACAAAGAGTATTTGAATAGCAAGGAAACATGGGAGAAGTATGGTCAGTACCTACCCCATCCTGCAGCTCCACACATATTCGTAGCAATTATACCGATATGAAGAGCTGCAGGGGTGGGTGTGTGCTGATCATACTTCTAATACCAGAATTGTCCCCCAGCAACCGCCGGTACCACTCTTCCTAGAGTATACACCTCGCCTCCCTTTGTGCTCCCTACCACCTCGAGGGGAGTCCGTGTGCACAAAAAGGCGTTTTATATGGTAGGGGGCATTGATCGACGTTAGAATGTCATTTGTTTGGACCCTGTCCCTTATACCGCTCGGGCTTTATCCTCCCTTCTCCATCCCCTCCATCCCCCCCACTCTTCGCTACCCTCCGGTTGCCACTTCAGCATCGAGTGAAATGATCGAGAGTGTACTCCGTAAGTGTTTATATAGCCTTTGAGGATGCTATCACAATCATGCCATTGCAAAACATTCATAGCAGAAGTCCTGCGAGCTGACCGAATTTGTGAGCGGCTTGCTTATCATGAGTTTCCTTATCACTTCATTGCGGACGGACAGACGGACATAGTTATATACATACAGACACACATAATACAAACCGACACACCAAGTTAGCGGTTTATATAATAGAAGGATGTTTCCTTACTGTGAAAATGGAGTTGGAGGGGGCCATCCTCACGGTGAAAATGGAGTTGGAGGGGGCCACTCCATTCTGGTCTCTGGCTGATCAAGATAAGCTGAAAGGGCTTTGATGACACTTCCATTCAGTTCAACTTTTCGATAGGACCAGCTGGATCAGCCTGGAATGGCGCGGAGGAGCGTCACTGTGCCAAGAGCTGGATCTTTCTGCCTAGTTCCAAGGGGAGAGGTTAGGTAGGGGAAGAGCTCCAGTGTGGACCACTGAAAGAAAGGGAGTGTTTCGATGATGTAGAGCATCTCACCGGTTCTTATCGATAGTTTACTGTAAATGAGCATGTTATTAAAGTTCTCACATTTGTCGCTAGAGATATCCTTCGCCCTCTCTTGATCCTTATCGTCAGAGCCGCAGAATGGCCTCCTCCAACTCCATTTTCACCTTCCTTACTATTTAAATTTGGTAAGTCAGGTTGTTACGCGAAAATGTAGTGTCCGCCTGATCGGGGTTGGTCAAAAATGTTATGTGTCAATAAGAGGTCTTTGCACCCTGGAATCACCCACGTCCCCTTCCTATCTCGTAGTCGTTGCACTTCGGTCGTCGCATGTGGCTGCGTTGCTAAACTCCTCTTTTCCTTGTTCCTTGACGGTTTTTCTTTCGATTCCTCTATTCACTAGAGGGCAATGTCCATATCATTCAGATCATTTTGATGTTACTTGTTTCAGATATAGTCCAAGTTCGATGAAGAGAACGTCTCACTGGATTGATGGAGATGACGATGCAAAGCTGCTGCTGCTACTACTACTACTACTGCTAAGGGACCGGTCAGTTCAGCTACTTCTATTTTAATCTTTTAGAGCTGTAACAATTAAGAATGTTCTTCGAAAAACTGGTACAGAGAATAAGAAAGAGGTTGACATCGTTTGGTTTTTTCAAGAAAAAAAAACATTACCATCATTGTGGCTTTCACAAGAATGCTGGGTTTTGTACAAAACTTTCGCCCCAGACGTGACTCGAACCCGCACCTTTTGCTGTCCGGGCAAGTGCGCTACCCAGCAATGAATTTTGACTTGTTTTTATCGTTAACTGCTGTTTTTGGCCGCAATTCGCCTCCACAAGAATGCTGGGTTGTGTACAAAACTTTCGCCCCAGACGGGACTCGAACCTGCACATTTGTCCGGGCAAGTGCGCTACCAGTGGTTCAAATCAAAAATATTGTTGGTTTTGTCTACAGAGCACCTTTGCCATGCCCCACCACCTTTTCTTGGAAGCAAATTTTAGTAGGTAGGGTAAATGTATGGTAAAATGTATGGTAAATGTAAGTAGGGTAAATGTAGGGTAAATGTGTCTGTATGGTCAAGTTAAAGGTGAATACCACGATAAGGTCCAAGGTCGAAAAAGGGAAAGGTACCTGGTGGGAAGACAGGCAGACCCCCTAAGGATCCGGATCCTTGCGTTATTCGCAGCGAAGGATATGCATCGGCATTTAGCGATGCATGGCCCTCCCCGTGGCGTTATCGGGCAGTACCCTTCCTTCTCGCTGTCTGACCCTCTAGCCGTTCATGATAGAGCGTTCGCATTGTAGAGGCCCCTTACACAATGAGAGTCTCAACAATGCGAAACTTATCGAGCAAGGAAGAGGTCCCATTTCTCGCCTCTCCCATGGTTTTTTCTTCATCCCTGCTCTACTGACCCCTCTACCCTCATTTCTGATGAGCTGCTTTTCATCGTAAAATCTGCATTTGAACAAGGGCGTAGTTTCTCTTATAGTGGAGGGTCTTGCCGATCTATGTGTTCGAGGTGTTCGAAGCCATGAGTTGTCTTCCATGATCGGTATTCAGAGAAACTAATTCTCATCTGAATAGTTCCCTTTCACGCAGAGGGGAAGCGGTGCACCAACCCCGGAGATCCCTCATCAACTGCCAAGGTGAATTACTTTAGTCTGGATGAACTAGTGTACCAAAATGGCAAAGCCGAGGATTTATTGATGTTTGAACACCACACCGTATTTGCTGTGTCAATGCTATGAAAAAAGGCCACCGTTTCAGAATGGCTGGAAAACGGCTGCGCAGACATTCGATCAGCCCTGCAGGGTCAAGCTTGTGTTAAGCGGAATCTGCGCCTGGGGAAACAAGTTGCACCTGCTCGTAGGAAGCAATTAGTTAGCACTGGCGCGCGCGCGAATGAATTCATGATTTTTTGTCCCGATTAGAAAGCTATTAATGGAGTTCAGTCGATGACATTGTGACGTTTTCTTTAACACGTTGACGATAGCGTGGCAATCATGTATGTCACCATTTGCACGCTAGGTTGGACATTGTGACAACTATGAATGCCACACCAATTACATCCATTTTTTCGCGCCTTTAGCAACATTCAAAAATTAACGTATGGGAGGGTCCAGTTTCTTCGCGTTTGTTGTGCTCATTCAATAGACCGCTCTTTGGATCGTAATTCCGCCGCTATACCCCCTTTCAAATTTCGCAGTGCAGATTGCTGAAATGTTTTGTCAATGCCGTTAAGTTTTGCATAGGATCACTGAAAATTTACGCATAGGAGGTGAGGCGAACCTTTCGCCGCGCTCGCGAAATCGTGCATGTCTCACGTGGCCAAGAATACAAAAAACGCGCGATGTCGTCAACATGTTAGAAAAACCTACGCGTCAACTCGGCTTGTAAATGTTTACAGTTAGCTTCATTTACAAATTGAGTTGAAATATTTCAGAAATGGAGTTTTTGGGAATATTCGTGAAATTATTCCTTGGATCATTCGTCGATGCGGGATTCTTTTGGAGAAATTCATACTCACTGTTAATTTATTATGTTTTATGTGAAAAATTCGCGTTAGTGGGACAATCATTCGCGGTCTTTGTTCACATATTATCTTCACAAAATGAATTCATTAATTCTTAAAAAATGAAAGTCTTGAAATTTTCGAACCTCTTTTCGTTCTTTCCGTGGGAAAGCCATTACCATCGAAAGTTTAGGAACTTGCATGTGAGTTTTCACGAGCAAATTTGGCACAAAGTCGTTTTTCATCAAAAAGTATAAGTTTGTGGCTTTTGAAAAATGCTGAAGCAAAGCACACGTTTTCATATTTTCAAGTGTACCGCTCTAGAAATTCTTTCTGAGAAGCGAAAAAATTCCTAGACAATCCGCACCCCCTCTTTTGAGTTTCAACTTCGTACGCATAGAATGCTAAGGGAGACGCTCTCCTGAGGAGTGGTTAAGCGCGAGGCCATCTTCCGTGACACCAAGCTTGTCCCTGCATCGGAATGATTAACTAATTGGTCGTCGACTTTCTCGGACCGTCTCACCACCAACGTCTCCGCTCATCTTCCGTCTTCGTCTCGGCCAAGAGCATCGTCTTCGATCGATATTTTCATTGCTTTTGTGATTTTTGCATGATATTGATAAAGGTTATATCATTGTGAGCGCACCTCAGAGGCTGGGTTCGGTCGGAATCGAAATTATTCAGAGGTTTTTTTATTGCGAATCCAAAATTGGACCAGCCTAGCCTCTGAGGGTCGTGTGTTTTTGTGGCGATGTATGTGAATCAAAGTGAACGTACAGGTTTGATGAGCAGCAGCATGTCGTAGTTGCTGACTTGGCAACAAAAAGGTGTAAGCGCACG
>KZ345038.1:76868-100548 GCA_002352805.1 Teladorsagia circumcincta
CCTGGTTGGGTTTGGAGGAGGGAGGGGGGGGTCGTATCCGCTTTAGTTGCAGGAAATTGCATGCGAGTTTGAGGTGAAACGGCGCGCGTATAAGCCCCCCCTAGCCAGTGATGCAGTGGAAATATAGGAAAGTTCAGGTAAAAACTTAGGTAAAATTGGTGAAAATGGGTAAAAAATGGTAAAAATTTTGCGGTTTCAAGGCTGGTATACTACCCCCCCCCCCTATAACCCCCTGCTCCCCGCTCGACGGCATTTTTGAAATGTGGGTGGAGTTTTGGGTTTGGGGTAGTAGGGAGAGGTGGTGGTCGAGCTGTGGAAAAGGGGGGTCGTAAATCTACCGTGGAGGAGGGAAGTCGCAAAATTTTTTCGAAAAGTAACAATGATAGGACCGACCCTGCCGGGAACCAATAATAAAGAAGAGCTATGTGACATTCTTCGATTCGTAATGGTTGGTTGATGGCTTAGTGTAGAGGTATAGCGATACTGGGTGACACGGCGGCTTAGCAATGTTTGAAGGCATGCCTCAGGATCAAAGTGGCGTGGTTCTTGCGCACAAATAGAATGTAGGATGTAAAAATAGGCCGGAAGTAAAGAAAAAAAAAAGAAAAATATCCCATCGAAAACGTTTAGTTTAAGGAGTCACTCATCTTCGCAGTCGGCTGTACTAAGGCAATGAGAGACTAAGCATGGAGAGGAGGGTATGAGACGAGAGAGCGCAGCAGATGAGAGGGCGCCAGACAACAGACTGATAGAAGGAAAAAGTTCGCAGCTGCTGCAGCTTATTTTGGATGGCCCTAACTCTCTTCTTGGGTAATCTCCGTCCATGGGAATGCCACATGTGCGATTGTCGTCTAGGAGTCTATCCCACAGACCGGAGGGGACGGTTCGCACGACCTCTGTCTGTGTTAGGCCTTTAAAGAAGCGGTCGGGTAGGTTGACCATTTCTACTTCAAATCAACCACGGGAGTGGTAAGTTCAATCAACTAAAGGCGGTGCAGGATGAGTTGGTTAAGATTTTCAAAATATTAACTAACATACTAATTTGAAATATTTCAGGCCAGAAGAAGGTGCCACGTATGGAAATAGGGAGGGAGTTCAAGATAGTAAGCCAATTGTAGTGCTTGGGACAGAGCCTTAGGAAGGGGAATGTAATCTGGGGAAGGACGTGAGTAGTATGTGTTCTTCATGACCTTTCTCCTCTCTTTTGGGCTGGGCTTAGTCCTAGTGTCACCTACCATCGGCCCTGCTGTGATATTCCCCCCCCCCTCTAAGGACACAAGCGCCATAGACATTTCTGGAATACCTTCATTGGAATATTTTTATGTTCTATTTTTGATAATAAATTTTTTTTGGTCTCAAAGTGATAAACGTTCACATTTTTCTCCCTAGACTGAGGAAGGCTAGCCATACCAAATAAGTTCCATGATGTATGACCAATTATATTTCGATCTGTCTCACCTCAACACTAAACGTTTCCCCAGAGACTAGTTATGATTTGCCGGAAAAGCTATATGCGTCCCCGGTTTGCAAAATTGCGAATAGCCTTCAACAGCAGCACATAGCGATATAATCGCTATGATTAGCTCGTTTTGACGTGAGCTATGTCAGATCACATCTGACCTGATTGAAGGTGGGATGGCGGTGGTGGTGGTACCGCCGAACGCTGGACTTACGACACCAAATCTGACTCTTATCTTCAGCGAAGCGTTTTGGAGGTCATCTGTCATATTTATGTCGATTACAGTAATTCGTCACACAAAATCATGGATTAGCGGCATGTTATAAACAAGTAATGACATGAATCTTGCTACAAGCGACTAATCAATAGGGCATGATTCAGCACAGCGATTTCCTGTCGGTTTTTTGAAGTGTCTCAAGCGGAGGTTGCAAATCCCGTACAAGCGCCCTTCTCATGTAATCGCCTTAGATTTAATATCAGCTCGACGTCACAGCGTAACCACATTACCACCACCGTCCTAATGTGTTCTTTGAAACGTGAACGCCAGTAGGCCAATGATTGCAGCTGATTCGGACCATATGACGCACTTAAATCTGGTAGCCTGCAAATGTTAACGACAAATTACTGGTGATAACACGGTACCGCATTATCAGACTCATAACACCCAATAATTACATGTGACTGAGTAATTTTTGAAGCTGTAATTTCACACGGTTGTTATTGACAAACATGCAGATTGTTGCACGTGAATACACCTAGAATAACTGCTTAAATTCGTCACTGTCTGTCACTGGTGAGCTTTGATCAGGCACTTTACCAAGTTGAATGTGCAAGGTGGAATATAGTGGATATCAACAGATCATTCCGGAGTGAGTCATGCATTCGACTTCCGTCTGGATATTCGAGGTATTGGAATGCATATTTCATTTACAGCGATGTCTGGGTGAGGGAGCCGGCTTATACCCAGGGTTGCTTCTACTCTGTATGCCATACGAGCTTAACACGGTTAAGCGACCACAGAGGGATGGAGGGCAATGTTAGTCGATGCAAGGATTACTCGTCAAGGCGCCATTGATGTTCGGAATCACTCAGGGAGGGATGCAGTGGGCTGCATATGATTGTACGGGTGGAATTCGCTGTTCCAGTCCATCCGTGCACCTTCAGGCGGGGGGGGGGGGTTATCAGGAAGGACTTTTAGGTCAAACTTTATCAAAATGCTTCTTTGCAAGTACATGAATTATAAAGCAAGGCTCAATTTTTCTTGAGCGGTGTTCTAAACACCAGAAAGGAGATGACAGGATGGTCAATGGTTCCATTCCTCGTGGCGACAAATTTTTCATTTTTGACTGGCGCTTGCGTGATGTCGCAAATCACACCCGTAATTAGGAATGGACACCATATTACTATCTTGACCATCAGCAACCCATATAAGACGGTTTTTGTCGAAACTTGGTGTAAAAAACTATGCGCTTCAATTGTTGTAACCCATTCCTTAACTGCCCTTCTTTTATCGTTGCTGTGTTGAGGTTGTTTCTTATGTTTTTTTTTTAAATTTCAGTGGGTCTTTGTCATTTTCTTGTGTTTCTTTCTTTTGACATGTGCTCGCACATGTAATAAAGTTGAAGTTGATGTTGAAAAAGGTGGAGTGCTTGAGCTTTTCGAACCTTTCTTTTGGCATTCAGAGGGCTTCTCAGGAAAAATAAACGATAGTTTTGTGGTCCATGCATGTGCCCCTACATCTTGAAAAAAAGCTATTTTTGAAAAACAGGGCATCATTTTGAAGACCTTTTCGGTTCAAGTGGAGTTGGAAGTGTGCCATTTAGTACAGGGATCAACGTACCTTACAATAACTTTACTGTCACAACAATCGACCAGGGAAAGAGAGGGAGAGAGTCATAGTCATGAAAAGGGAAACAGTAAGCAGCCAACCATTAGTCTCGTCTAAATCGACTTTGTAACGAGTACCTTTGATTGTCTACGGAGAGCAAATTGGCGGTGTAAAATTGTTTCATTTTTGTCAAACACTTAGCTGTCATGAAGCTTGCAAAACGGCCACATTAAGAAACCGCCTACGAGACGGGTGCAGAAAGACTCACAAAAACGCTGCAGACGAGGAAATTAATAGCAAAGTGCAAAGAGAAAAAAGGTAATGGTATCAGTGACATGGAGAAAAATTGACTCATAAATCTTTCCATGTATAATTCCTTAGCAAGTAGTTTAGCAAATAAAAAACAAACTCGTTTCGGGCAGTTTCTTTATGGGGAAAAAGTGAACAGCTTCAGCAAATTCATCGAGGTATGACTTTGTGCGCCATATATTCGACACAAAGCAAAATTGTTGAGGTGATTGGACATGCACGGGGCTTATACATTCAAAAATAGTAAGCCAGGCACCATGCTCCGGTCAACCCCAGTAACAATTACTCAGACCTTCAAGAAAGGGAGCTTGTATGACTTACGCGGAGTTGATGCTATTCATTTTCAAGGCTCCGATCGATTAGCCGCTTGGCTGTACGATCAAGAGGTCCATAGAGCGCATACCACGAGTACTCGACAGGAGGCCCGTCGCGCGGCAAGTAGTCAGTGACGCGAGCGGACGAGTCGCAGCGCGTGTTGTGTGATGTGGAACGCAGTATAGTGATCCTATTTAACTTGACGCGAAATTACTGCACTGCACCCCTCGACTCGTCCGTCCACCCATCTGCGTCTCTCCGTGCTTGCCGCGCGACGGGCCTTCCTCGAGTACCCGACTGCCCCCCCCCCCTTCACCTCCTCACGTGAATGAAGAAAGATAAAAAATAGAAAACAGAAGAGCCTATTGTAAAGCATTATCTTGGGTGTCTCACCTTTCCACATCAGAAGCCCTCAACGGCAGGACAGCTTTGCCACTTCGTTGTATTTCGACTGGATTTGTAGCGACTATATCACCAACCTGGAAATCACCACTGTACATCATGTACACAGGTTTATTGCTTATTACTCGTACGGCCGCTGTAAGAGTTTGCGAATCAAGCAATTCGCTAGCGTCCGCGGTCGCGTTGCGGTACCAGCCAATGGAGCGATTCGCTGGCCGCAACGCAACCGCGGTCGCAGGGTCAACTGTGCGCTGCGCAAATTTTAAAATTTCAACTACCCTCGGATAACTAATTTCTACGGATACAAAAAAGTGTTTAAACTTCTGCAAATTAAAGTCCTTCAGGAAATCGTTCCGTTGTTCCGTTTTTTGTGCACACGCGGGTTTTCAACATTGGAACGTTTATGACTGCCTTCATAATTAACTTTTTGCAGATTTTCTTCAGAGCAAATTAAAAACCGGAGTATTGGAGCTTTTAAGAAAGTGCCGCATCCCGTTTCAAGGAGCACCTTCCCAGAAAATGGTCCTGTTGTTCCGTTTTCCAGGGGTTTGTGGTCCGATTCTTGAGAATGCACGAATTTTCATCATTGAACAATTCACAGCTTCCTACAAAATCAACTTTTTGTAAATCTTCAAAGCTAATCAGAAAATAGAGAATCAGAGCTTCCAAATAATATTGAAACTTTCCAAAAGGTCACTCTTGTTCCGTTTTTTTCCCTCTGTTAATTTTTTTAGGCCAATCTCCTGCAACTCCAATTTTCAACCGTCAAAAGCCCGTAACTTCCTTCAAAATTGATACAATGAGAAGCGGTAAAAAGCATTGCACTCTAGAAGATCAGCGTTTTATAGCATATGCTATATTCTCCTGGAAAACTTTGGAATGAAGACCTTTCTTTTGCCAGAATTTTCCATTAGGACTCAGGAAATCAATCTGCCTAATTCGTTGCACTTTCTTCCACTGTGGTTTGGTGTGAAAGCTCTGAAAGAGTCTGTTCGCTTGTGTTCGCTGGAATGTAAAGTATTTGGTGAGAACTCCTGCCCTACGGTGAGCCATTCAACCGTCTGTGGCGAGTGATGGCAATGGTAGTTGGCACCCATCTGCCACTTTGCCATACCTCTGCACCTTCAAAATTTCTAACTGGTACTTTATCCAACTAACCCCTGCACCTTCCTTTGGCCAAATACGACCCCCTCGTTGATCTTTGAGCAACGGCGGTTGACCCTGCGCGAACGCTAACGGATCGCGCGATTCGAAAATTCTGACATCGACCTATCGGAAATCGGAACATTATACAGTTTGAAAATTCAAAATAATTTGAGCAAAATGCCTCGATCAAGCAAGCTTTTTCGAATCACTTCATATTTGCAGCGCCTTAGGCAAATGAAAATCTCTCCAATATAAGGGATTTACTTCAGAGATAGGCATAATCAACTGTTGATATGTACAGTAGACGCACACATACACGTCAACAAATGAGAGCTTAGCTTCAAAATCCAAAAGCAATGACATCAGAGATCTCCAAAAGGGAAACATTTGCCCGACTTACGTCTCCATTCAGTAACCGCTCTCTGACGACCACCGTGACGATTTCAGGCTCAGGCAACGGCTCACTGACGTGCAGGTACACATGTAGATACGCCTAAACACCAGGGAATACGCAAAAGTGAATGGTCTCGGGCGGAAAAATATCTTACAAACCCTTGAGACTTTCCGAACCATCGTAGTGATTGAAACAGGGAATCGTGCGACCAACATATCAGGATCGATACCATCTGGAAAATGTGCGCTGTTTCATGAAAAAAAGGTTTTTTTTCACAGGGTTTGTACCGGAAGGGTCGACTGCCATGATGAAGGTCTTTTCTTCTTGATCTTGCTCGAGTTTGTCGTTTTCTCCCAGTGACTCAAGCATTTCCTCGATCGTCGACGGTGAAAGGTCGATAGAATCGACGTTCGGCGGCTCTTGCATACCCATCGAATTTAGCAATCGCATCTGTAGAAACATATGAAAGGCATTTTAGGTTGATAAATCTGTTTCTAAGGTATACTCTTTTTCAGAAACCCGAAGCGGGTCGAATACAGACCACACACCACAAGTGACGGCGGCAAAAAAGCCACGTATTTCAGGGCCGTTGTCACTGTGGTGTGTGATCTGCACTCGGCGATTTCTGATTCTTTCTGATTTTCTGGAACTGAGACTACGTCGGGCCACTGGTAATCTAGCGGTACTCGCACGGGCCCCACTAGCTTATGCAATAATTAGCGGGGAAGAACTAATTACAAAACGGTTTTACATCCTTCCCCACTCTCCAGCTGACAACAGAAGGGTGGAAAGCATGGTTGACGTGGGTGGCACTCAAGAAAAGATTCAGCTTAGGACTACTCATGTGGGAGGGGCCCAGTTTTCATTTGCACCCTCCTGAGCTCCAAACTTTTATAAAAAATTGCATCTCTGAACCTGGTGAATGGTATGGCTGATGTCAGACCTGAGAATCGAGCGCTTCGCCAGCGTCCGCGGTCGCGTCGCGGCCACCAAATGCTCAATTGGCTGGCACCGCAACGCGACCGCGGACGCTAGCGCATCGTTCGATTCGCGAAGTCTGCATCGGCCTAAGACTTTCTATGAGAAAGCCTATAAATAGAAAGAAAGTTCATAGCGATGGTTCTCTTAAGTGGGCAACAAGAGCATCTCGAAGTGAGCTCAAAGGCTTCCACAACCGCTATGAGAGGTTTGGAAAGGTCTGGAAAAATTCCTATCCATCTAAATTTGGAAAGAATGCGCTTGAAGGCGCACACTACTGGCAGAAAATGCCTGAGCAACAATTAAGCAAATGGTTAATATTCACAAGGAGGAGTCTTTCAGGGCAAGCCGCGCTTTTTCAAAATGGTTTCTTGCATATATTTTAGGGACGCATGTAGGGAGTACAAAACCATATTTCATCTTCGCTGAACGTTGTTACAGTACCAAAAGGAAGCATAAAGTTAATGGTTCAATCCACCGTGGCGGCCAGATTTTGCATCCGGGTTGGCGCCTACGGCTTGGTGCCAAATCGCGCTAGATGTCAAAATCAGACGTCATATTCATCGTCGGGACCATTTTGAAATCAACAAGTGGCCGCCAACCTTGACTGCAAAATTTAGTCGCCGCGGGAGATCGAACCATTAAGGGTCATTCACCATTTTTTTGTACTACCAAAACCGCTCAGCAAAGAGAAACATGATTTTGTGGTCCACATATGCGTCCCTACAATATGGACCAAACTATTTCCAAAAAGCACGGCTGCCCTGAAAAACCCTGAAAGACCCCCCCCCCTTGTCAGATCAGTCCAAGGATTCGTTTTCACTTGCAGACAACGTTCACTTGGAAATGGCAGGAAAGCGGAAAAAGATTAGAAGAACCTCATGCAAATTTTGGCGGCAGCGAGGCTTCGAAGCAGAATCGACCGCAAATGTATTGCAATAGTGTTTATTTATTTATTTACTTATTTACACACAACTTGAGAGATGCTTTGAGGTCACGAATATTAAGGAAACACTAACGAAAATCGTAAAGCCAGACGAAACCAATCAATGAATTACATGGCTCTGGATAGAGGTGGTGTAGTGAGAGAAGGAGTGCCACATAACGCAGTTCGAGATCAAATCTCAGATCAAACCTCACCCACACCAAACAAACCTTGACCCGGGGTCAGTTTAATTGCACCAAATTGTAACTAATTGTAATTAATTGTAATTAATTATATCTAAATGGATGATACACTGATTTTTACATCGACTGGTCTCCACTAGTCACTCTATAGACCAAGTCGCATCCATGTATGATTAAAATTACGAACGGAATCAGAACACATGGCGCATTTCAAAATCGAACCAGCTGATGTTTACCTGTACGATGCGTTTTTTTTTAAATCTTGCCCAGAAGGTCGTTAGAGAGGAAAAAATGCAATAGGTCAACATATTTCAGATTCTCGTTGACAACTTAGCCATAAATTCAATAGAAAATATAACTGCAAGAATCAACGATACTGGTATAACCATTTACATGGTCACTGTTACCTTCATAGGTACCAGGCGGAGTTACCGACCGATTTAGAGGATCTAATCGGCGGCGAGGTGTGGAAATTAAAACACGAGAATGCAATAGAGCAGCGAAAAGTGGGAAGGAATTATGAGTGGACCGAGTTCAGTAGTAACCCCAGAATAAGGCTCACCTTTATGTCTTCAAGTCGTAGCTTTGCCATCTCTTCTATACAGATATCACTACAGTTTTGTGTGCACACATTTGGGAATAGTACCGTAGCGGTAATTAGGAGCTCGAGGATGAATCGTGTAATCGTCATCGTATTTATCTGAACGTTTCAGACTATCAGCCAACCCACACGCACACACCACGGACACAACGACTGAGTGAGTAGCACTGCGCTACTGACAGCCAAATCCGCTTTTGGCTTTTCATCATCGTCCATGTAATTCGTAACTCCGCCTTTTGTACCGCCCATTCTAGGTGAAGTCTCTCCGCTCTGCTCCCTCGGGGGTTCGCGTAACTGCGAGAGTGGCCACGCCTACGCAGAGGACATATCTGTGAGGGGCGGGGATACAGGTGGTTCCACTGTGTGAGCTTGTCCCACACAACTTCGCATTGGCTCTCCTAACAAAAACCGTGCAAAAATTCAAAATGTGAAGATTGATCGGTCTGTCTTGGAATGCGCCATGCATGTTGCTTCCAATCGGAGTCGCCAGGGATAACCGTCCCTTTCCAACATTCGAACGAGGGGCCGCATTTATGGTTTTGGGAAGTGGGGGTCACATTTCGGGGTTGAACAAGGTTATCATAGTGGGAACATGGGTTGATAGAGCTTGGTAAAGGGGTTGCGCTTAGAAGGATTCTTTTTGACGAATTTGGTGAACGCTTAGGACCTACGGAGGCAGTGAGAATTAGAAAAATTGGTGGATATGCTGCTTCATGGCACCAATTCATCCCTCCCCTCCCCCTTCTTCCCAGCCATGAGTGGTGTGAGCGTGTTGGTGATGAAGGGGGAGAGGGGTCGTAATGGGGGACCTTCTAACACTGACGGTGGTGGTGATGGTGTGGGTTGCATCGAACTCCCCCCCTCTCCTTGAGAAGGGTGGGAGGGCGGGGGTCGCAAATTTCTTGAGAAAGTGACGGTTGCCCCTATCGTGGCGGTATGTACAGTGAAACATGAGCAGCGAACAATGTTAATGTTAAAGTCGTCGTTTCCCATTCTTTCATGCCGGTTCGACTCACCAAACCGACTTGGAAGGATGGAAGGATAGACTGGCTTGGACGAGGTCTGAGCCGAGTATTGAACCCCAGACTCGACGCAATTGCTAAGTGGTAAGTCGTGGCAATTGCCCACTATAACATCCCCACAAGTACAGAATTCAAATTCATAAAAACGTTACCTCAAACTGTTTTCGGTGTAGTTATCATCTATTCAAGGCTTATTTTGAATCCATCAACAAAATCTGACGTTTCGCTGAATTGCTGCCACGAGTCGTTTTCTGTAAAAACTTATATAGAAACAAAAGGACACGGCAAAAAGATGAACAAGGCAGGAGCAATGAATGAAATTTGAAATGGTACAGGACCATTTCTAGCCCTTCAAATGCTCTTCATCTGGCCAGTATCTTTAAGGCACACCTCAGCTCCCTCAAGAGAGGCTCTTTCAAGACGAGCCGCGCTTTTTGGAAGCGCTTTGTTGCACACTGTACTGACACATGTATGGACCACAAAACCATGCAAAGAAATTTTGCAAACAAGGTCGGCGGTCACTTGTAGGCTTCGAAATGGTCCTGACGATGAATATGACATCTGATTCTGACGTTTAGCGCGATTTGACACCAACCCGTGGGCGTCAACCCATATACAAAATCTAGTCGCCACCGAGACCGAACCGCCAGCAGTACTTCATGCTTTTTTTGGGTACTGCTCAAATCGTTCAGCAAAAATGAAACATCGTTTTGTGTTCACTACGTGTGTTTCTACCTTTGCAAAATTCCGTTTTGAAAAAGCGCTCCCTGCTCCAAAAGACCCCCCCCCCACCCCTCCGGCATTATTTACAGTTGACGACTCGGGCGAATAATCGAATATATAGAAGGAAACGCCACGTATCGGCTAAGTGAATGAACGAGTAGGCGAATGGGCATCTAGAACTGAACCTGTACTCGATATGGTCCACTCCACCCTCTCAGCAATGCTGTCGATCGCTTACACCCATGTTCGCTTATTCGCCTGAGCGTATTCAATTTATGAACAATACCATAGCTGTTTCCTGAGCTATAGAAAAATATTCCTAAATGATACCTTTTCAAATAAAGCGATGAGGCAAAGTTTTCTTCTGTCTTAGCAAATGTGTCAAAGTGATTCCACTCAACAAGGAAATAGTTGAAGCTTCATTTATCTCGAACCTTTACTAATTTCCTTTGTTTCAAGTTTTTTCGGCTGAAGGGAAATTTCGAAACATATTCGAGAATTCATTTTCCACTCAAAATCACGTCAGTCAAGTTATTCCTGGTTTATTTGGCAAACAAGCTGCATCAAGCGCTAGCGAACAGAAAACAAAAGCCAGCTTTGTACGCCTCAAAATAACAAGTTTTACCTAGCAGAACCCTTTGTTGCTGCCTCGTCGCTGAAGGGCTCACTTTCAAAAGTACATACAAACTATGCTCCATAAATATTATAATATCTTCTTTGTTAGGAGATTATCATGACGACTGTGAAATTAAGCGAAGAATTAGGAGGGAAAAGTGTCTAAAAATAAAGAACCTGTTTTCCAATTACCTATAATTTTATTGAATTAGTTAAAGCAACAGTTCCAGTAGGATCTGTACTTTCGCTACTAATGACGTGGAACAATGCGCTAGCCCTCAAAACATGAAAACTGTGATTGAACAAAACACTTCCCTCGGAAAGTCGTTAGTAAGGAAGTGATACGCCCTCGAAGTGGGCGTGGCGTGCAATCGGTCGCCACGCCCTCTCTTGGCAGCGGTCAACGCCTTTATTGGCGTTTTTTGCGTTTTTCTTTATTAGCAGCCAACTCCTCACCTACAACTTCACTATCAACCGTTTTTACCCCGCGAATTTGATCTGGAATTGTTGCTTTGAGCTATGCTATTTCTATCTATTGCATTTAGCTCCAACTATGCATGCCCTTATTTACTTTTGTCTCAATATCACACCACTGAGAATGTATTTTAGAAATAAAGAAAAAAAAAACGCTGCGAAATAGTTCAAGTAACCCAAGCCTCCTTCGCGTGAGAGCGCGCGCCATATACAGTAGCGGTCGAATGTTTGGAAAAAACCAAAACCAAACAGCTCAACTTCTACAAAATCGCTATCATCGAAATTCCCGAGGGTCATTAGAGTCTAGCAAATATAAAGAGAACGACGCAACTACAAAAAAAAAACGCACAAAGAAATGCAGTGTTTCTAAGACTTCAAAGACTGGTCGACCCGTCTTGTCCCCCAGTATGTATCACCTACCAAAAAACGACATTTTCGGGGTTTTCTCAAAGTCGATCGCAAGCAGAGGTGCTGCTATACTTCTGCTGGGACCTGCCCTAATATTAACACACCCATGGGGTGTCAGGCCCAAATTGCTCTCTGTGGCCGCCTGACACCCATGGGGTTTTAAGGCTGATTTTTTAGATAATCCGGTTTTTCGCCAAAATGTCTTATGTTGTTACATGTCTATGCAACATACTCAAATCTTACGTATGGAGAAGCCTTAGTCTCCGATCTCAAACCAGTTCCCAAAATAACCAAAAACTCGGACAGGATTTCTTTTTTTAACCTAAGGAAAAAAACAGCTATAAATTATTTAAAAACACTGCATAAAACACGTCATATCTGGTGCTATTGCACGTCATATCTGCTGCTATTGCATCCAAACATTTCAGACATCTCTGGTTTCTTCTTCCCCATTATGACTCACTTTCAACAATTTTCATTTCTACCTCCCTTTTCATGGCCCTATCACGTTTTTTAGACAACAGTTTTCTGTCAAAATCAAGACATAGATACCTTTAGACATAACAAATACAAAAAGGGGCAAAATAATGGTGTTGATGGATATATAAGTCAAATGTGTCAATTTTATATTCCCTGCGCAGCAGGCGGCAGTGAGCATAAAAAGAGGCCGGCCACACGCGCCCGCTTTGGCAAAAGCGCGCGGTCCGGAAAGGGTTGAAGATGTCGCAACAAGAAGCTATTTTTGGGCTTCTAGAGCAGGATGGCCCAACTGGCTCCCTTCCGCCCAAGTGACAAACCTGGACGGGAGGCCAGAAGGAGGTACAAAATTGTGCTCAGCAACGATTCGAATTTCTGCCTTCTTGGAAATGGTGTTGTGAAATTTGTGAAGTGATCTGTCAACTGAAAACCTCATTTTATGCATTAAATATCGGGAGTCAGGAAACGGTGGAGCAGGGTCGTAGACGAGGGTGTGTCGAGCCATCAGGCGATTTCTCTCTTTTTAGTATCCAGCGGAATGTGGGCAAGCCCTGATATGAGGATAGTCTAAAGAATGTAATGCCCATTTGAGATTCGGAACTGGCCAAAAAAATATGGGGTTTTCTATCAGGAAAGTGATCCGGTGCAGGTCTACCTTCTCAATGTGGCCCTTCTGAACTCAGAAAAAATGCTCTCATGAAGGGAACAAGTCAATTTTCGAAATATAACTGAGTTGTACATCATAAAAGAGAGCTCGCACATCGTTCCATCCACGTTCAGCAAAAATTTCACCACATAGTTTAATTTAGCTAACGAACTGTAGGATTCCACTTCAGATCCCGAAAAGGATGTTGTAACTGTTTCAGTGTTGCTAAAAAACGACGCCATCGTAGAATTACATAATTCCTCAATAAATCTGTAAGTCCACATTTGGATTGGAGGAGTACTGTGCTGAATTCGCTTTGGAATTGCTGAGTTTTCAAACTTTCGACGCGCTATTTTTTGAAAAATTGTATTTTTCGAAATCGAGGCCCGGCTTTGGGAAATTCTGTTCCATATCGTATTTTACACTTGATTTCGTATATAACATGTGAATTGAGGCATCTTCGTTGCTTAATGGCTGCATTAGATCAAAAACAAAAAAGTTTCCAAGTTTTTGACCACTGCTGTATGTATGCTCCGCGGTGTCCCGGTGTGTTAGAAACCAAAATAGTAATGCAACAATTCCAGATCGAATTCTTGGAGTAAATACGGTAGATAATGAAGGTATAAGTAGAGAGGTGACTGCTAATGAAGAAAAAAGCAAAAACACACGCCGGTGAAGGCTGTGGCAGATGGCACCTTTCTAGCGGCTTTCCAAGGCGAGTTTTTTATTTAGTCACACTTCCTATGTTCTGACTAGGGCTAGCGCATCGGACCATACCATTAGTTCCGAAAGTACAGATCCTGCTGGGACTGTTGCTTCAAGAGAAAGAAAAAAGCTAATTTACGAGTACATACTTGCAAAAAAAAGGAGCTTTCGACAAAAAATAGATTTTTGGACTACTACTTGACACAGATTACATACAAATCTTCATAACACCATAATCATAAATCATAACAATATCCATACATAGCACAAATTTGCAAACAGACTTTTGCTTACCACTTACTGGCATTTGTTATGATCCGTTGGCAATGCTTATCACGCCACTAATCACTTCCCTTTTATTGGAGCTCTCCGCAAAAAACTTTTTCACGTTCATGAGCGTATTTGCTGATTTGTTCTCTTTAACCTCTACATAATCCGTTGATTCGCATTATCAAACTATAAGGCGATATTAACTTCATTGTTTAAATGGAAGTGGAAAAGCAGCCTCCTGTAAGGGTGACGCAAACACACACTGAGAATCCCTCCAGATCCGATAAGGAAAGGATTGCAGGAAGTGATCGAGATGGACCACAAAAAGTTTGAGGAAGCCATCAACGAAGATTAAGGACATAGAATAAGACGGATTTGATAAAGTGAGTGCACCTGTCAAGCAACGGACATCGCGATGGCGGTGATTGAGTCTATAGGGAAGATAGGTAAAGGAAGATTTTCCCTTCGTTCTGCTCGAGAGCAAACATCATTTAGGCCCAAGTCAAACTTTGCCATTCGAACAATTCGCAAGCGTCTGCGGTCGCGTTGCTCCCAGAGAATCGAGCCACTAGTTGTTCGCGACGCGACCGCAGACGCTGGTGAATCGTTAGTAGCGAATCGCTTGATTCGCAAAGTCTGACATCGGCATTAGAGAACCAGCGTTGTCTCGTGGCAACCTTTGAAACCTCCCTCTTTCTGCGTACGCTACATTTCCTGCGCCTGTGCTCATTTTCATTCGCGACGTCTACGTTGTAAGGTGATTGCGTGCGCACAAAGTTGGTATACTATAAGGTTGTCTCAAAAGTTCATGCGCATATTGTGGATGTCATGTCTTTAGATATTCCAATCAAGTTCACGTAGGCTGTGGATAGGGCACGACGTGTGGTGACTTATAGTCTAATCATGCTCATCTCAATCGCCTTCTCAAAGTTCAAAAGGAGGGAAGAAAAGAGCCATGTTTTTTCACGCTCTGATTCAAGAGCTTCCACAAAGTCGAATGTCAATCAAAGGTGGAAAGTACATTTGCTGTGCGATACATCTCCTTGCCCTTGCTAGCCATGCGCTATTAGGATGGATTGATCCCCTCTGCTTAGAAGACTACAGCCCGGAGAAAAACCCCAGTTCAGGAAGGCCATCGGCGTCGGATTGAGAGAGGCTGCGCTCTCCTGTTTAAGCCAATCCTTAGCGGCTATCCTGCTATGTAGTCATCACAGCCTGATGTGTTAGATGCACAGTTCATAGAGGTTCTCGCTTCTTTGTATCAGGATTGAAGACCTGCCAAGGATACCATCATGAATTGATCACTGATGGCAGGAGTGCGACACGCGTCTAGTCTATAAGTTGCTTCCTACTCCACCCGCACGAGTGGTTGAACAAATCCGCTATAGCTGTTGGGAAGAGCGGGTATCGTAACAACCGCACAGAGGCCTCAGTGACTGGATAGAGCAGAATAGGCGAAAAAAGGACAAATTAATTACAAGGTCACGCTACGCCTTGGTCCAAACCATTCTCGAGTTGACCATAAGGAACCTCTACCGCTGCAGCTATGAAGTCATTCAAGTCTAATGTGACTAATGGCAAAGGCTCACCGCGATACTCCAGCAACAGTCCTCAAAATTAGAAAATGTAGGGCGCGACTCCAGATATTGTAGCTTAGCTAAAAAGTCGTATCTATTTAGTATTGCTCCTGTGGCGGTGATCAGTCTCTTTCGAAAGAAATCTGCCCCTCTTGCTCAGCAGCCATCTTGCCAACAAGAAATACGATTTCCATAGGCACCTCAAAATCAACTCATTGACTTTTTCGCTCGTTACTGTCAGCCTTCTAGGAGCTAAGCCGCAACTCTCCGGTTGGTTGTTGGCAGCTAGTCGCTGATAGTGATGGTGCATGTATTGAGTGCTTGAAATAAAATAGGCTCAAAAAGAAGTTCAAAATACGCCCACTTTTGAAACATCCTAATATTTTATGAAGGAAGATGTTATCGCAATAAAAGCATAACGCTAGATTTCACCTCAATACAGTTCGATTCCTAGTTTTGATGACGGATGGTTCGTCATCACTCTCCGCCCCATTCCCACGTGCGATTCCAACACCGAGTAGAATAGGCGAGACAATGCTCACGATCAGAAGGTGTTTATACAACAGTTGAAGGGTGGTATCACAACCACAGCATCACGAAACATGAATAGCACAGGTCCCTCGGGCTCCAAAGCTTCGTTAGCGTATATTTCATCCCAGGTTGTTTATCCGTTCCGTGAGTACCGATGTGAAGTTTTTCAGCCGCTCCTCTTGAGCCAATCTTAGCGTTTAAGTCGCCGACGATGACCTCGATTGAAGAAGGTATGATCTGCCCTGTAGAGCTTCTCCAATTTCATATAGAATGCTTCGTGTTCGTCTTCATCGTTGCTGGATGTAGGTGCGTAGACGACCAAGACTGTCAAAGGCTTAGGCTTAGCAACCACATCTGCTCAATGTCAAACGTCCGATCCGAGTTGTAAGGCTTTCGTACGAATCGATGTTTATGGCCTCTCCAGTATCGAAAACAGCGTGAAGCGAACGGAGCCTTCTCGTCTCGGTCAGTCCGATGAAGTCGTTCTTGATCTTCCTGGGTTGCATCATCAGATCTTCAACATGAGCTTCCGTGTGTTGAAAGTATAGATTGCCTTAGTTCTACTTCATTTAGGCAGCCTCTTCCGCGTTCTTTGTCACATTTAATATAGGAAGAGCACTTGGCGGGCAGATACTCAAAAGACACAGGTTTATCTCCAGCTTAGAACGGTATACCGCTGCCCACCAATTGTAATCCTTCCTTTCCTTCCGGCACTATCACACTCATATCATGACAACCATCTGCGCTCAGAACATTGATGACAGCGCCATTTTTAGTTTCGTGATGAGGTGGAACGGGCGCAGTGTCGCGGTGGGCCGTCGTGGTTCGATATCGGACCACACGTCCCACAATACGCACTTTTAGCTACAAGCTCAAAGAGTCCGAGGTTAACTATCTATGGAAGCACACAAAAATTATTCAAAAAAGCAAAAGGATGCTGTGCAATTGCCAAAAAATGGACCATATGGGTGTGATCCGAAATCAGACAGCGCTGTTCTTGAAGCGACGAGTCAGGCTCGCGATTGGACATTATAGCGCCTGAAACTGAGTGTAGAGATGCGTAGTGGAATGGCGGTAGGGGAAAAACGAAAAGAAACCGTCGACAAGGCCGTAAACGGAATCTCCTATCCCATTAGCAGTGAAGGAAGATGGCTTGGAAGAAAGGCAGTCCAAACGCGTTTTCCAAACATGCCAGCCGTTCCATCGGTTGACACGGCACTCAACTCAGATGATTTCACACGTTATGCCAGCCACGCACCACTTCCGGAGGTGGGCTGTCGGAGCGCGGATAGGCGGTGGGAGCGCTAAGTACCTGTCCTGGAGCCTTATTACGGCGCCGTTCGGGATTAAAGCATGGCAACGTCTCTGTGGGTGCGTAGCCATGCACAGAGACGACTAAAGGGGTTGGTTTGGTCCACAAAGCCTGACTCGTGGCTTTAAGGTGTTTAAAATAGTCATGTGGTAAAGCATTCACAATAGAATCAAGGTATCCAAAGGCCTGATGGGGTCAACATAAGTAGAGACATGCCGAATAGCGGTATTTTAGCAAGCTTATTGTTAGCTGTTGGATATGAACAGATAAACCAGTGAACAAATCCTTCGCACCGTTTGTTTTTTGTTTCTGTAGCAACCATTCCGCTGGTACAAGTGACCTTCGTTTTCGAATTTTAGGCAGCCGTCTACTTTTGCGCTGGTAGCCCCATGGGTCTCTAGGATCGAACCCTGATGGTGAGTAGCAACATTGTAATCTTTCATAAAGACTGGTGAAACTCGGGTTCAGAGGGCAGGGGGGGGGGCGATTGCGCGGTACTCTGTTCGCCTGCCCATCAAGGGCTTGGTCACAGTGCAGTTACTCTTTCGCCGTCACGTGGAAGTTTTGAAATGCGCGCCATCGATTTAAGCCTTGGAGAGCAGACGGAAAGAGCGTCGCGCCATCGCGTGACCCCCCCCCCACCGAACCCATGTTTTACCAAGACTCTCACTTTGTTGAAACAAGTTGTGGCATCTCTTTCAAGAACTCTCGTCCGATGTCCATTTCAGATACTATAGGTCGCAATGAAAGTTCTGGCGGATTTTTTCAAAGACCTGACAAACGGTTACGCATCAACCTGCAAAGGAAATTTTTGAACCATATATAGGTATGGTGATATTCCTTCATATGCTCAAGACTTACCTCCTGCACGCTTTTTGAAGCTTGGAAAATGCCCTACGTTTCAACCCATGTGCGCCGTTGCCTTCTTTGCGGATTTTGTTTGGGACACACAGCGAGCGGGGCCTGCCGCAATATATGCTATGTGGAAGTAGAGGGACTGATAAGTGAGAAGACCTGCCAACTTTGGTTCAAAAGGTTCCGCGAAGGAAACTACAACCTCAAAGACAGACGTCCAACGGAAGTCAATTTCAAACGTTTGGAGCTGCTACTTCAAGACATTCCGCATCAAGCATCAAGGAGCTGACTAAGGAGATGCAGTGCTTCAACATTGAAATAGATCGTGCTCGCCACAAGCTGGAATTCAAGAAACTTGGTCGATTGATCCTGCATGAGCTGGCAAAGCACACGAAGAAAAGTGGTCTCGGGGTGTACAGAGATTTTCTTGCAAAAAGTCACCGTTTCAATTAGCCGGATAATGTCGCTACTGGAGATGAGACGTGGGGGTTCCGCGTATATCATACCAGGAGAAGACGGTGAATGGATGCGAACGAGAAGCCAGAGCTTGTTCCAAAGCAGGGGCTTCACCCAAAGAAGGTTGCTCTCTCAATTTGGTGGAGTGTACAAGGAATACGCCATTATGGGAAGCCAGACAATTCCACCGTCTACGCTGAGGTGTACTGCTCACATCTACAAAGGCTCGCAGCTGAAGTCGCAAAACTTCACCCAGAGCTGGACGAAGTCCTTTTTGTCTAGGACAGGACGCGACCACATGTTGCAAGGGTAAACCAGGACACATTGGCATGACTTAAGTTTACGGTCTTATCCCATCCTTCGCATTCCCAGGTCTCGCTCCTACGGATTACCACGCGCTCCGTTTCCTGGCTCACTTCTTAAAGGATAAAAACTACGACAACTGTCAACAGTTGAAAGCGGACATAGGCACTTCTTCAACTTGAAACCTGCCGAATTCTGTAGGAGAGGCACTTGTCCCCTTGTCGGCCGATCGCGAACTGTTGTAGGTACTTGTGAAAATTATTATTCCGAAAAAAGTTCAATTTCAAGAAAAGTATGAGTTTTTGAAATTGAGGGCTGAATCCGCCATTACTTTCGTTGCGACCTAATAATTAGGCTTTCTCCAGATGGTCTTTCACGGGTACCCTACAGAAGACAGGACGGGCCCGGCGAGACGGCGGGTCAGCGAGTGAGTCGCAGCGCTGTCTCGTTGTCGCTGTATCGATTCAGCGTCAGGTTCAATGAAGCGTGCCATACTACCTCTCATCTCACATAGTTTGCGCTGCGACTAGTCCGCCGACCCATCTGCGTCTCTGCTATCTCGTTGCGCCACGGGCCTCTTGTCGGGTACCCATTTTCCACTATCCCTTCACATTCAATTCAAGTCAACCCTCGAGTAGTCGAAAAGCGAAACGATCATTTTCCAGTTATGGTACTTTTGGTAACAAGAACAATAAACTGGCTTGAGAAGTTTGGTTTAGAAGTCCTTTTCTCGGTAATGTCACAAAGAACTTGCGCATTCCCAGTTGTAACGCTTGTTGAAGAATGCTACTGCCCAATTACCCTAAATCTCAAATATTAGCCCACTCTTCACTTTCGCAGAAGGATACACTTGTTTACCTCGGCTTCTTTGCTGCATGGTGGTTTTTTAATGCTTTTGTAACTCTCAAAAAACCCGATAGCGCTCACTCTGCCAAGTAAACTTATTTTCGGGAAACTCACCGGAGGGATTTTAGAAGACTTGTTTTGCTTTACTGGCTGCGGTTTTCTCTGCGTTTCGGAACACGAGGCTCAAATCCACACTTTTGCTTTCCAAACATTGCGCTTATCCATCCCAGCCAACATCACTGATAATGTTCAACGACACATCTTTCACAACTTATCAACAATCCCACGCATAAAATAATAAACCCATGCCTACGTAAAGTGGTACGTTAAGCCACAACTCAGACACCATTGGATAAGATTAGGTAAAAGTACGGCGAAAAATAGCAAAAAGAAGCTTCTAAGATCATCCAAAAACATTTGGATAAAGGATTCTCTGCATGTGTCAGCTTACCACTACTGTTAAGCCATGGTCAGTGCACACTTGAACAGCTTACGAAGGGCGTGGGGATTAATTTTCACCGCTTTTGAGGCAGCGATTACGCTGATTCTGGAAGGGTCTAGAGGGGATGTGGAAATGCTCAATGGTCCACCAATGGTGGAAAAAGCTAAGAAATTCGTCAAGAAACACATAACGAGCCCTCCTTGTGTGACTGTTGATTGGTGCTCATGGACGAGTAGCGGCTGAGACAGCGAAGGTATGGGCGAGTTTACGCAAAGCGTTTGGCGGAACCATGTCAGACCATGCTCCACTAAAGTTGCTCCAATCGTGACACTGTTGGTATCGCAACTCGTACGAATCACCAGTGGATCGCTTTTGGTGCCGGGTGCTTTCGAAGTCCTGTTTAGCAAGCAGTGCACCTTTCGTCGTGAAACCGTCACACCTCGCTTCCATGGCAGCCAAGTAACTGCTTCCGGCGCATAAACTTCTCCGACGTGCTCCCTCTTCATCGTAAGGGCTTCCCCTACTGAAGGAAAGCAGTGGACAGTACTAGTATGGGTTCTGTCACTGTCACAGCTGAATTTGGAGAGCAGCCGCGGCGTCCCTTGGCGACAGATGGAGCTAATTCGGCGCCAGCGCCGAAAATGGAGGTCATATTCGTAATCAGGAGCCTCGATGACCCCGCTAGCGCAAGTTTCAGCGAAAATTTTTTTGACCCTTTTAACTCTACCGTGGTTGTGACAGTCCAATAGTACCCACATCGCATTTAACATAACGAATGACAACAAGTAAAGTTACGGCAAGCTAAGAAGTAATAGTAAAATAACTCTCTATAGGGAAACGAGAAGAGCGTCGACTGCAGAGCAAACACCGACATTGACGACGACAAGAAAAAAGCCACGTTTTCGTGGCCGTCGCCATTTGCGGAGTGCGGTATGCACTCGACGCTCTTTTCGTTTTCTGAAATAGGGTATATATCAGTACAAACTAATGGGATCTTGCTGTGTCGCATACCATAGCACCCTTCTAAGGTATTGTAGGAGCGACGAATAAAACTGCGAAGGTTTTATGTTTTTTTTCGTGCTCAGAATTAGTAAACAATCTTGAACGGTGACGCAGTTTTATCACCTGTGCTTGCTTTTCAATTGCGTCACGGCTCAGAGCACCTTGTAAAGGTGGAAATTTCCCTCATGACTTCCGCAGCAGATTACATTTGCTTTCAGTGTTCACGAACCACGTGCTCAACTACGTACAGTGTAAACAAAGTGACAACAAAGAGAATTTGTGCATGAAATTGAAGAAAGGAAATTTAAGGCATATGCAATTCACATCCAAACGACCATTAAAAGAGTCTCATCAAGTAGAAGGGGGCATTATGATGCAATTGTTCGAGGACGCTACGGTAATTCTGATCTTGTTCAGTGACTTCTCCGAAGCCATACGGTGTTATTAGTTTCGTGGTGACGTTATTTCTTCGAGTGTATTTTATTCTGAATAAGGGGGTCATAGTGGTGCAAGATCTGCTTGACTGTCAATTTGCTCAATGAGTCCTTCGAAGTTACGGCTGCTGGCGACTTCATTCCTAGTCACTCCTTTGTGTCTCGGTGCTAAGTGGGTTGAGGGGGCGAACGGGAAGGTGGGAGGGGGGAGGGGAGCGACGACGCGGCACTCTACCTGCCAGGTGACCTCTTGAGCGAGATAGTGTAAGCCCGGACATTCCAGCTTCACACATGTCAAGAAACTGTCTTCACCCCCCCCCCCCGAGACTGCCTACAATTTGACTGGCTCACGGGTTCCCCGTACTTCGGGGGTGAGGACAGTCACTTGACATGCGAGCAGAGTGCCGGGCCGCCACGTAGTCCCGCCATTGCAAAAAGTTATCTTATTCAAATAGGTATTGTTCTTTCCAAGATTTATATGTTTCATGGCATACGCGGAGTCATTGGACAAAAACAGAACTACTGTAACCTCCACGAAAACCTACATCATGATGCTCCAACCCCCCCCCCCTTACTGGATGAGTCCATTAAAACATTCAGCGCTCGACTGCAATAACACGTATTTCGAGGTTTGTATAGTAGGAGCTGATGTTCCTAGAAAACTATTCGACACTGAATCGATTAAAAAAAATCTATGCAAGAGCTTCAGGTTGAAGCAGTTACGGTAGGCCTCCTTGAGCAGGAGTACATGACAGGTGACGTCACATTCTGAAGACCGTCGTAATTATAATGAATGAGGGCTTGCGTCTGCTTATGAGGGACATTTGGGAAATGTTTTGGTGAGGAACTACCGTCACTGATGGCAATCTCTGCGAAGAAAAAAGAGCCGAAGTGTGACATGAGCGAAATCTTCTTTTTGCCCCACCCCCTGTATTCCACCAACGAAGTTGGGGGAGGGGCAGTCACCGTCGCGGCGCGCGACCTGTTCGGCCCTCTCAGCGAGATAGTGTGTACTCGCACATTTCAGCTTTTCAATCTTGCCGACTGACTCGCATATATGCCGCTCACCGAAGCGACACCCAGCCCGGGTCAACCCTACGCTGTTACGAGTAACAACGGGGGGGTCGTACTTGGATGGACTTGGAGGGGAAGGGGGTCGTACTTTCTCGGTGGCCGGCAGTGGAATCAGTGGCCAGCACCTACGTTTACGCAAGCTGACTGATACTAGAGCATCTATAAACCACGCTCCGTTCCAAATAAGCTTTCAAATGAATCAGCGAACCAGAAGGGCAGCCGAGGCGAGGCGCGCAACAGGCAAGGAATGTAGTGCAAGCGCATGCTCGAAGTCTTCTAATACATCCTAAGTCAAACGTGAAATCGGTCTTCCAAGAAGTTATGGGTAGTGAAACCTAAGGAAACCCGCGCTCTCAAGAAATTGGCTTGAAGACTATCCTTCAAAAAAAGTAACAACGGGACTAATTTTCGAACCGCTGATTTTACAGAAACGTTTTGGTGTTCGTTAGAAAGCTTGAAGCCTGTAGTTTGTTATACCTGTTCAGCTTCCCAAATGGCTACCTTCTGGAGAAGTTATGATTGTATGAAGGTTGAAAAGTCGCGTTTGACCAGAAAAAAGTAACAACGGGCTAAATTTTTAATAAATTAGCTTTTGATGAAAATTTAGCCACGATTCGAGAGAGGATAATTTGAATTTTTTTTGAATCAAATCACTTCGGCGCAAAAGCTCGGATGCGAAGGAAGTTATGGCCCTAGAAAGGAGAGGTTGAAAATTGTAGTGGAATTTGATTTTTTGTTTAATAAATTATTTATTTTGAATAGTTTGAGAACAAATTATGTTTAATTATGAATAATGAGCGTCGCTTATCCGAAATCCACCGCCTTCCTAGGAGATACGTGAAATTTGACGAAGAAAAGTTCGTCCGGATTTCAGAATCTCCGTTTGCCGCCTGTCGACGGTCGGCAGACGCGCTCTAACGCTAAGGCGCCACTGGGCGGGGTTCGGCC
>KZ345038.1:113639-132860 GCA_002352805.1 Teladorsagia circumcincta
AAAAGAAGCGGCGTACGAAATGGTCATAGCCATGGCACAAAGATGCGAGAGAAGTAAAAAAGTCGCGGCAGCAATGAGAGAAGCGCGGTCAGGAGGTGAACAACGGAAACTTCCTGTTAAATGCTACAACTGTGATAAACAGGGACACCTCAAAAGAGACTGCCCGTTACCTAAAAAGTCGAATGCTGAGAAGTCAGCGAACGCCAGCCAGCAAGAAGAAACGGCGAAAGTTTTCACGGCATCTCTCAAAAAGTGGATATGCGGTGCAGTGGAGGCCAAGGATAAAAGCGAGCTTGTGGGAGAGCAAACCACGACAGATGTCCGTCTTCTTGGGATGTCAGTAAGAGCTTTGCTGGATACAGGCTCACAAATCAGCATCATACCACTGCAAATGCTTCAGACGGCGTTAGAGTCAGGTTATGACTTAGATGCTGACGTGGAAGAAGTACCACGGGAACAGCAGAAGCAGATATTTGATGCTTCGGGCAATAAAATGTCCTTCAAGGGAGCTATCAAGCTAACGCTGCAGATATCCGACGGCAGGAAGGAGCGTATAGCTTTGTTTGTAATGTCCGGAGGAGATGGCATGATTGTTCTCGGAACAAATGCACTGCAAAAACTTGGTTATGGCCTCACTCACCGAAACCAAGCAACTCCGACACAACCGTCCACTGTCGTAAAGAAGGTTCGTACAATAAATGAGCGGACCAGGAAACGGCAGAAGAAATCTCCCAATAGTTATCTTCCAGTAACCATTGCCAAAAGAATGTACCTACGTCCAGGCGAGACGAAATCGCTACGTATCCGGTACGATGGCTTGGCGCAGGAGAGAATCTTTTGGTCCAAGGAGCACCTTCTTCCAGATGTCGCATGGAAAGGTGGAAATCAGGCAACAGCGCTGCCCATAACGAATACCTTTGCGGGAGCAAAGATTTTCCGAGTAGGGGAGGAGGTGGGAACCTTCGAGCCCACGGAAGTTGTGGAAGTGGAGCCTGTCAAGTACTCCAAAGGCATGCTGCATCACACAGTGAAAGTAGCTGCAGATCGGGAAGATAGTGACAAAATGCGTCGAAAGATGGAAATCGCATACGATCGCGACAAGGGTGTATGCACGAAGACACCGAAAGTTGGCGATCGCGTGTACCTGAAGGCTTCCAGAGAAAAGCAGTCCTCTGCAAACCCCAAGTTAGTGAACCCATGGGAAGGGCCGTATCGCGTGCTAGACGTGAGCGAAAATAGCGCCCTGGTAACTGTGATCGAAGGGGATAGAGACGCAGTAAGAGTACCTTTTGATATGGTAGTGAAGTTACCACCTGGAGTCACAAATAAACCCCTTAGGACGACTACAACCTTTAGGAAAAGGGGAAGACCAAAAAAAGGTACCGAGGCTGTTACTGTGTCTGAGAAAGTTATGTGTTGCAGAGCGCGTCGCGAGCAGAATGCTGCACGAGCGAAGAAACGCAAGAACGATTTCAAGCCAGATTTCTTTGTTATCGCAGATCCAGGACAAGCCCATCATCATCTCGAGATGTCATCACGTGAACCAGTCATTCGTGGACCCGATGGACGAGCAGCAAGGGAATCGAGCGAGGACCGAAGGCGGAGGCGTACGAGTTCCCAGCAGTTTCGAGGACACCCGCATGGACGCACGCCCACGAGGCTCAACAATTTGGAAAGGATCGTACGCAGCTGCCGAACACATGGAGAGGGAACAACCGCTGAAACTAAGAGTCGGGACGACTCTTTGTCCCCGCCGGGTATGTAAGCTAGGATGCTTTTCTTTGTTACATGTTTTTCCCTGTTAGCCACCGAGTTGGAAGCTGATGAGGTCAGCGTAAAGGATCGACCATCTGCCACGTCTAATCTTATCACTTCCGCCTCCCACGTGCCTATATAAACCCGTGATTCTCCTTTGTCAGGACAGTTGAAGTTTCCGAATGAATCTGAGTGGTTGCTAACCGCGTAACTATAAATAAATAAATAAATAAATAAATAAACAAACAAATAAATAAATAAATAAATAAATAAATAAATAAATAAATAAATAAATAGAACGAATGCCTAACTCTAACAGATGCGAGGGAGGAAATTGTCTCGATTCCGAATGAGCTTCATTTGTAAATCGCTTTCCGGATGAGAAGATAATCTGCTGTCGGGATATTTTTGAATAGGAAGAGCAACAGGACTAATGCTACAGAAAAGCTAGCCAGCCATTCAGTGATGGTTTTCGCAGAAATCATGAGAAAAGGATTCACCATTCGAGGATACTTCTGATCACTGCTGCTCATGGTATGAAACTGGACAAAAAAAATCATCTCGATTTCCCTCTGTCTTGGTTGAAAGAGATCTTCAATAAAAAACATAAGGCATCAGAGCAAGATTGGGCACTCACCCCTAATGTCTGAAAATGAATGCCCACAGAATATCGTAGAATTCATCATATTGAAGAATTGGCAACATAGCTCTCCCAACTCGAGTCCTATGAAGTGCTCTGTATTATGTGTGCCGAAGGCAAAGCATCGACGAATTGAGCAGTCGCTAATGAAAGTCTCGAACCTACGAAACACCTACCAACATACAGGGTCGATGACCATCTGGGAAATTTCGTTTATTTACCAACACACCCAGTGGACTTTTTTCCAACCTAACATAACTACAAAATCTGAGAGTCAATACAATTGTTGACGATAGTTGAGAAGCTGACCTCTTTCCGAACCTTAATTGGTTTAGCTACAAAGGAAAAAAAACAATGCTAACACATGTTACTACATTGGCGACAATGTCCCCCAATGCCGACCCCAGACCCCAGACATTCATTCTTTTAAGTAGAATCAAAATCTCTGGCGATGGTATAGTGATCCGGAGGAAGTTGCGTATTTTTGGTAACCATGGTCGGAGGGGAGAAAAGCTCACTGAAGGCGCGGACACGTGCGCGTGATAGTAACGTCACAGCTGCGCCAAGTGTAGGACAAGCAATAGCTGGTGCTCCGTAGTGGGGTAGCTAGCATCGTACTAGCCCGTGCAATCAGTAGTACCGGGAGCGGAATAGTTGCATATATTACGTATAGATACCAAGTTTGCACAGGCCTTACACAGATTAAAATTATTTGTGACTTTGAAAAATGGTAATTTCCCCGATTATGATTATTGATCACTGCGATCTCTTCACTGTGAAGTTGCAGAGTACGATGAATGCTCACAGTATGCAATGTAATGGAGCATTGACTGTATCGCTTTCCTGTGCTCATTCCCGGCCCATCTGTGACATCACAGCGAAATCATTAGAACGCATCACGAGCCGCGCCGCCGATGAGCTTTTCCGTGGAGCGGCTCTGATGTGGGCGCGTATCTCACTGTGAGTGTCCCGCGACGAAGCTAGAGAGTTACTCTCCCAGGCGAATGTTGAGATTTTTCCAATAAGGACAACGCTTACAATTGAGTAGTGTAGTGATACAGCTTTTCAAAAAAAATTCAATCCCATTCAGGATTCTGAATTGAGAAAAAGCGTCTCGATGTTGTTACGACGTAGGTTTAGCTTCAGAAATCTAGATCTCAGAGATATGAGCTTGGCTTGAAAGTGAGCAGATTCAAGGATCTTCGCGTATGCTCTAGCTTTTTTGGACTGTCGCTTGTGAAAGTGCATTGCAGCACTAGGATGCATTCTTCAGAAACATGGAAAACACCATAGTCGCCAATGTGTTAACTGATAAAAAAAGTTTTACATAACTGCTATCTACCTTCTATTACTTGCCGGTTGACAAACCATCGAATTTCCCACGATCACGATTCTGAGGGACGAAACACGAAACACTCAACAGAAACTATGTTTTCCATTGAGAACAGCTAGAAGTCACAGAAAATTTATCAAATGACCGCTTACAATTTGGAATATTTTTGAAACAACTTTAACATACATTGCAATACCAGCCTCTTTTTTCATCACATCATCAGTGGGATTTAGCGACTCCGTGGTTCATACATCAGAAGTTGACGTCTCCTTGGCACAAGGCTGTAAAATTTTATATGATAACACTTTTTTGTGAGACACTTTACCAGATTGACACATTCGCGCCAGTGGCAGTACATCAAGGCTGCTAGGGATCCATTTTTGCTCAGGAAAGCTCGGGGAACGATGGCACGCCATACAAGCCTGCTAACTAATAATGGCCTGTAAATCGCTCACATTGTGAGATCTTAGTACATATTCTTTGATACCAAAGGAATGACATGGACATATATCTCTGACGAGGTCCACTGGAAGATTTGATATATCTTATCTTAAGACAGCCTGAGCCGCCTCTTGAAATGCGTCTGTCTCCGAGAACATAAAGTGATAAGAGTACTAGAAGTAAATATAAAACCCTGTACGGACAAAAACTTTTTGGTAGTTTTTGGTATTCCCTGTTTTTATTCATTTTGATCCTTTAGCGTTCCTTCCTTGATTTCGTCACATGAAATGTATCAATTCCGAAATAGACAATTCTTCAACTCCTCGAGAGCAATCACTGCTTTGCTCCAACGAACCTTTCGATTGTGTCACATTTCAAAACGAGGTTTTGAAACTTCCATCTAACAAATCAATGCAAAGTTTCATAGGCTATCTGCTAGCATCAAGAGACCTGGACGTAAAACGAATGCATTTGGGATACCAACAGCAATACACATGTCGACGATACGTAAGCAGCGCTCGGATACAGCTCGCTAAATTCGTCGCTTGATCGTAGAAATTGCTATCAGGCACACTTTCTTGCCACGTATTGTTAGCACACACCTCAAAAAGAAAAGCAAAGGTCCGATACGAGCAACTTGAAAGTGAAGCAACCATTATAAGAGACGTCATCTCGATTCTCTCATGGGCTTTTTCGAACTTTCTACTGACGAGAATTATTCTCTTGTCATGCCGTTCTCGAATAAGAAGGACAACTGGGCCAATGCTACTGATAAGCCAACTTTAGTCATTCAGTGAGGGTCTTTGCTGAAATCAGACAGCATGAGTTCGGGACCTCGACCTCTGGTGCCTCGATATCAACAAGAACAGTAAAAATCAACTCAAATTCTTCCACACTCAGTGAATTCCTCGATCAAGAGGATCCTCGATGGAAACACAGAGCATCGGAGCGAGATTGAGCGCCCAACAACAAGGCGAAGATTGTCCAAAAGATACTGCCAACAGAAGATCGCAGAATCATTCTCGTGGAAGAAAGGACAACATAAATCTCTCAACTCAAAATCTATGAAGTGTGCCCTACTGAGTACATTAAAGACAAGCCACTGCTTCAAGGATAATCGTGACATCGGTTAGTTGAACAAACGCTCCAAAAAGTCTCGGACTTAATCGACAACGCCTACCTGCAGAGTAAAGATTAGTTTTCAGGAAATCATCGATCATTCGCCGGAGCACTTCTGCGACAATGTGAATGGACTGAAAGATCCCCAGACTTGCAAAAATTCGGAAATATAGTGTCCTTGAGAATTCTTACTACCGAGGTTCAACCTTGTATAAGTTGGGCCTTCCCATGTTTTTGGTGGATGCGAGAGGAGTTAAGCAGATGTCAAAGACAACGCGAAAGTCAAAGTCCGCAGATCGACTGCAACGCTTTTGATATGAGAGCACATCAGGACAAAGTCTTCTTGTTCATAACACTGTTTCACCCCCCCCCCACCTTGCTAAAAGAATCCAGGAAAACCTTGGGACTCCCGGAGGGGGGGGGGTTCCCCCAAGTCCGCCATATCGCACTGACCTCGTGTAAACGAGTGCACATGCTTCTCTCTCGAAACCATCTCTGGGAGAAGCAATATGTATTATGTAACCATGATGAAAATAGACAATCATTCTTTCTTCGACCAGAACCTGATGCAGTTCCATAAGACAGACTTGAACACCTTATGCATTGGAAAATGGTACAGAATATAAAAGTTCCAAAATATAAATATTACACAAACATTTTGAAATAGGAAACTTTTCTATTTTTGATCTATCGAAGTAAATATACAAAGAAATTGCCTTAGCACATTGACGACAGCGCGTTTTGGGTTTTTCGGCCAGGTGGGACATGAGCAGTTTGGCGGGCGCGATCTCTGAGACGCGCAACCGCTTCTCATTGTCCCACAAGGTGCGTTTTCCGAAGTAAACACTGAAGACAGCGAAACAAGAGCACAATGGGAGACGGATCAGTCGGCAGCGCGGCACTGAGCCTGTCTGCGCCTTCTGATCAAGATAGTGATAGGATAGAGCATAAATAAAGGGCTATAAATCAGTCTGTTCAGGGAAGTGGGATGTAGGGAAAGCCACTCGAAATTTGTGTAAACTTGAACGTGTACGTTTACATAATCTTCATTAAAGGGCGCACTCAAAGTACGCACACCTTTGCTGATTCTAGCCTCCCTTCAGCTCTCGAAGCCCCCGAAACGAGCAGGTTTAGCAGCTGTTTTCGTGCACATCTAACCATTTCATGGACCACTGCGATTATAGTTAGGCTACTGTACGACCTATAGAACAGATACAAACAACTTGGAAAGAAGCCGCGCATTGGCTAGAAAAAGGTAAGAGTGAGACGCGCAACTGCGTCCCAATGTCCCATGTGGTCTGCAAAGTGAGACGCGCAACCGCGCCTCACTGTCGTCAAGGTGTTGAATTCGCACATCACACATGTACAAAATTAAGCGTAGAATACCATGGGCATCACAGTCCCCCGAAATCAAGAGCAATCGATATATACTTCTATAGAAGAAAGCGTCAAAAGTTCAAAAACTTCACATTTCGGAGCAAAATCAGAACAACAGTTCTCGATCCGCATGGAAACTCAGTAGTTTGTTGAGCAATTGTAAGATTTTGCTATGTCATTGTTTTCTTTTTTATTGACATTCGACTGACTAGAGAAGTATGCTCACTTCTAGGTCGAGGCCTACGCTTTGTGCACTAAATCAAGTTGTTCGGCAGGATTCTTTACTGGATTGTACGACATGCAAACTCCTTCGAGGGGCACAACTCAATTTGAGTTCAGATCTTGACTTGATCGCTTCATAGCAACATTTTTCCTCGAGTTTGAGAAGGCGACAACGAATATCTATATGTCTGCACCGAGTCACTGTCCTGATAGGAAACATATTTTCGGCTAGTTCCGGCTATCGAAGACAAGCATTGAACTCTTCAGGCTGCCGTGTATTCAGTCTAGCCCACATTTCGCTGAATAATAAAAATGGGAAATCGACAGATGGTTTGATACATCCTCATCTGATGATAACAGACTACTTGTCACTCTTGGAATTTGATACCTAAAATTATGTTTCCAGTTGACATAACTCTCAACAAGTTCGCAACTTCATCTTGAACGAGACGTTCATGATGAAGTTGCCTGACTTGAACCCAAGAAAAGAGGTTACAAGTTGCCGCTGATTGCATCTTAAAACCTCTCGCCTTACTTGTTAGATCAAAGCCAGCAGTTAACTTGCGAAGCCAGTCAGGCCTTCCTTCTCTTGAGGCTCAACGAAGGCTTCCTGTTGCAACATCTTCCGCAATGTTCGCCAGATAAGGCCGATATCCCTTACTATTATATAAGGCAGCAGTTTGGTGTGTGCATGCGTGCATGCGTGCGTGTTTATGTGTGTGTGCGTCTGTCGGTGCGTCGCCGTGTCGTCGTCGAACTGGATACTACGTGAAGAACCTCTTGCGGAATCAGTTTCAAGTTTGGGACAGGTAGAGCATAGGTCATGAAGTGTAAAACACATATCAGCTGGGGCGAGCTCCGCCCATGGTGGGCGGGGCGTTGAGCGGTGAGTAACAAAAGTTTCGTGTTCTCTAATAGAACAGCCCAGAGACCGGGAAGAAATGGGTAATGGTGTGCATTGTGTTCGCAGGATAAATTAGGGGTGCTCGACCGCGGTGGGCGGGGCGTTCTCTACGTCGACGGCGCTTAATAAAAAAAGTCATGATTCGTTCAGTAGAAGGCCTATGGAGCAGAAAAAAAATTGATTGAAAATATCGATTTTTGTGCAGATGGCTCGAAATGGGTAGAAGTTCGCGGTAGTGATTGGACCAAGTCATAGCAACCGATATTCCATACGTTCATGGACTGTCGATCGATACTGATTGAAAATTTCCATTTTGTACGGAGGGTCCAAAAAATCCATATTTCCAATATATCGATCGATGTCTCATAACCGTATGGAATTGCTCGAAATGAGTAGCAGTTCAGAGTATCCGTCAGATCAGATCGTAGAAGCAATCATGTGCCACCGATGGGTTTTTGTGCAAAGGGCTCGAAATGGGTAGCAGTTTGCGGTGTTGATTGGACCAGTTCAGCGCGTGCCCGGACGACTGTGGACGGAGTGTTGATGTGTTTTGTACTTCTTGAACTGTTACCTATCCATCCCATACTTGACCCTGAGTGGTTCTTCAGATGGTATCGTTTCGTCAAACGGACGTACAGAAAAATTAGCGCATTTTATGTAGTAAAGATGCATTACACTACTATCATCCCATTCACTATTAAGCGTTCATCTGTCCGTCTAGATGTCACAGCACTTCACAAAATTTCTACTTCCTGGAGAGAACGGGTCAAGTGTGTGATAGGTATGCCATTTCCAGGGAGAACCATGGCGTTCGCACTTCACTTCAACATGTTCACGCCCCCTTCCCCCATCTCCACGATGGGGAACGCTCCACCAATAGACCTTCTTTCCCAGCCCAGACACACCTCCCCCAACAATGGGACACAACCCAGCTCCGGCCAGCTTTTCACTCCAACACGGTATGCGGGAAGCAAAGAAGGACTCAGATTCTTTCAAGGCGGGGATCCTCTATTTTGACTATTCAAGCTCGGTTTTCAGGTTTTCCCACATAAAAAAAACTCAAAAGCCTCTTTCACCTTCACCACCACGACCCTTCAAACTTCCACAGATTTGATACCCCCTAAAAAGTTTAGCATTACCAACCTCGAACATGACCCCTGTCCAAAAAAACTCAAATCCCACCCTTTTCGTTAAGAACTGCGCAACACACGGTTAACCGTACCGCAAGGGCCCTTTTCAGCGGTTGTAGATTCATTGGAGCCAAGCGATAATAATTAAAGTTATTCCCCACAAAAGACATCCTCACAAAGAAATTGACCTTTTTTAAGGACTCTTAAGGGTGGTCGGCAGGTCCCGTCTCCCCGACTATCCAAGAAGAAACGTTTTTTTATATTTTCTTTCCAGTCAAATAGAGTCCAACTGCAGCAGAACATCAGCCAGGACCTTACGAATAAGGCGTAAGACGTCCCAACACCAAGGCATTGTTATACAGTGGCGCTCAAAAGTATTCGGCCAAATGCTTTTCCGGCCACAACTTCTTTTCTGCTGAATCAATTTGGTTCAAATTTTGATATGTTTTGAGGGCAAGTCTTTCGTACAAATCGGCGTGTTTGTTGGATAGGACCAGGAGTAAAGCAAGAAAGAAAAATTTCTCCGAAAATTCTCGAGTATGACCGAATTCCAATAAATTTTGAATTACAGGGTGGTCCAAAATTATGAGGATCGCGTGCGCGAACATTCATGTCCACTTTTTTCCGAGTCGCTCCATTTTCATTTCCTTTTTTGTGCACTATGTGAAAGAGTAAAATGTCCTCTTCCCATTGAAACCAAATACCGTGCAGATCTTAAAACTAGTGATATAACTACATCATCTCATGTCAGTCCTCAAATTGAACTCACAAGGGGCTGTGGCACGTTACATCTAGCGGCAGCCCAACGTATAAGGGAAGCTCTGATGGGCAACAGCTCAAATCTTCAACAAAGTCGGAACCACCACAGATGGAGAATTCCGAGGCTCGAAAGCTACAGCGACCACAAGGACAATTATCGGATGCAGAAACTAGCTCTTCCTCTGTCGAGTTTCATTCTCCCAAAATGAAAAATTGATGCGAAAATCCAGCCAGACACTCTAAAGACTCCCCATCTGCAGCAAAGAGAAAACCGCACGAGTACTCTACTTGAGACTTTTGACAGGACTGAGCACATAACAATGAAGCAAAAATTTTCTAAATAGCGATTTTTCGAGTTCTTTGCTTTCGAAGAATTGGTGAATTGCAACCTTCCACCCGAGATCTCTAGTTTTCTGTATTTTACACTCTGGAGGCAAGCCCGAATAAATGCTCTACAAAAGTTCGATTCCCTGAAGAAAATAGAGGCGAAGGCTTGGAAACATTATGGCACGCCCGAGTTGCGTGCCACCGCGCGCACCATCCCCTTCATCTGATGACTCGTGTAAACGCGGCAGGTGGCAAATCCTTCTATTCTGGATTTATTTTGAGATAAGGGTAACAAACACTCTCTTGTAGTTTGTTTGTTCCAACAAGCTACTATGCGTTTTCAACGACACAATGTCTTGGTCCTCACAATTTTGGACCACCCTGTATTTTAGAAATCTTATAACTCAGCCAAACAATCGGTCGTATGATGAATAACATTGAGCTAATCCGATACTTTGTCGGTGACCTACTGAACTTGCTGAAATCTTAGCAGGACCTGAGTATGGGGTCGCTAAATGAATTCACCGCCTACAGACCATTTTTCTTTAGATATGACGCATTTCTTGCTCATACCTTTGACTCTTTTTCCGTCTGGAGGTTCCCTAACCTTTCCTCAAAATGTTTCGATGACGCTAAATATATGCGCATGGACTTCTCCTTCCGTCAGAAGCACGCCATGCTGTCGAGATCGCTCTTTCACAGTTGAGGTGCGATGATTGTGTAAACCTATTGCTAAAAGACGAGGTCAGTACCGTACGGCTGCCATACCTGTGGATGCACAACACCTTCTGGAAACTATCGGTTACATCCGCATTCACCACTTCTGAATTCCTTGAAATTTTTCGTCTGCTAAAAGACACGAAATGGGTTGGGTCTGCGCACGGCTGAACTGGAAATCCCCGAAAGTCTACATCGTCATCTAGAGCGACGAAAGTAAATAGAGAATGCTAGTTGGCGACGGCGCAATGCATGTGTGGCGTCTTGAGAAAAACATTTCGATCTAAAGTATCAGCTACAATCCTTGACATGGGGTGGAGGCTCATTTATGGTAGTCCATAAAAGATCCCAGACCATTGCACAGAATTCGAGAAGTGGTGAAGGCGATGTAACCGATAGTTTCCAGAAGGTATTGTGCATCCACAGGTATGGCATCCGTACGGTACTGAACTCGTCTTTTAGCAATAGTTTTACACAAATCATCACACCTCAACTGTGAAAGAGCGACCGCGACAGCATGGCGTACTTTTAACGGAAGGAGAAGACCATACGCATATCTTGAGCGTCATCGACATTTTGGGGAAAGGTTAGGAAACCTCCAGACGGAAAAAGAGCCAAAGATATGAGCAAGAAATGCGTCATATCTAGAGAAAAATGGTCTGTAGACGGTGAATTCATTTACCAATTCCATACTCAGGTCCTGCTGTTTCAGCAAGTTCAGTAGGTCACCGACAAAATATCGGATCAGCTCAATGTTATTCATCATATGATCGATTGTTTGGCTGAGTTATAAGATTTCTAAAATAATTCAAAATTTATTGGAATTCGGTCATACTCAAGAATTTTCGGAGAAATTTTTCTTTCTTCCTCTACTCCTGCTCCTATCCAACAGCAATATGCTGCTTTGGTATGAAATGCTTGACCTCAAAACGTATCAAAATTTGAACCAAATTCATTCCGCAGAAAAGAAGTTATGGCCGGAAAAGCATTTGGCCGAATACTTTTGAGCGCCACTGTACTTCAAAAGCAGGATGGCCCATGTGGCTTCCGCACATTAACACGTTGACGACATCGCACGTTTTGGGTTTTTGCACCGCGTGGGACCGGAGCGATTTTGCGAGCGCCGCCGCCTCGCATGAATTCCATGGATTCTGAGCTGTAAATAAGCAATACTTGGATGCAACCAAGTGTTTTCGATAACATTCGATGTGTCTAACTTGCTGGGAGTAACTGTAGTAAAATATTGACCAAAATGGCGATTTAAGGCCATCAAAAGGCAAATTTTGCGCACTTTTGCTCTAATGTTTTCAAAATTGATTTCGACGTTCTTGTTTCAGTAGAAACACAAATCTTCTTATACGAATAGGTTTCTGTTCACTGATACTATTCTTTTTTATCAACATATTTACGCTAATGACAAGAAAACAAGGAATGAGGTGAACAGAGATTTCGGTAAAGTTTGGAAAACCTCTGCCAAACTAAGGAATATTCGACCATTCTGAGAGCCACGTGGTTATAATGTTTGCTAATGTATGGCGTATAGAATGAGTACAAAAGAGTTGGGAAGAAGTTCGGCATTTGCGGAAAAAACCGGTACCAACATGCTGACGCGCATGCGCGTCAGAATGTCCCATGCGGTGCAAAAATTCTGACGCGCATGCGAGTCAGCCTGTCGTCAACGTGTTAATGGCTAACCTGGACCGAGGGCGAGAGGTAAAAATTTGCGCACAGTGAATTGAAGAGTGGAATGGAAAGAGTGGAATTCCTTCCTTCCTGAAAATGATTTTGTGAGCTGAAGAGTTCTTTCAATTGGAAACATCATTTGAAGTATCAGATTCCAATATTCAGAAATAGTGGAAGTCAGAGATGCCGATGTGTCCGACCATTCGGCGATTCCCCAGTTCTTAGTAACCAGCGAAATGAGTTTTAGGCAAAATACAAGGACAGTCCGAAGGATACAATGCATCTCTTCGAAACTCGCCGGGAAATATGCGTTTTCTATCACGACATTGAACCGATGCAGGGCAATCTCCTTATTGCCTTCTCAAACCCAAGAAATAAAGCTGTTATCACGCGACAAGGGTCAAGGTTTGACTCCTAACTGAGTTCAGCACCACAGGGAAGATGTTGCATATTGTACAATCCACATTGCAGTAAGGAATCCCACCAAACAATTTGATTTACAAGGGAGGGCTTTCAGGGCAACCCGCGGTTTTTTCAAAACGGTTTCTTGCATATTGTAGGAACGGAGGTTAGGAACACAAAACCATGTTTCATTTTCGCTTAACGGTTTTGCCAGTACCAAAAAGAAGTGTAAGGTACTGTTGATTGTTCGATCCTCCTTGAGAACTAAATTTTGCCTTTGGGTTGGCGGCTACTTTTTGGCTCAGAAATGGTCCTGACCGTTAACACGTTGACGACATCGCGCGTTTTGGGTTTTTGCACCGCGGGGGACAAGAGCGATTTTGCGAGCGTCGCCGCCGCACAGCAAATTCGTGGATTTTGAGCTGTAAATACGCAATACTCAGATGCGATGAAATGCTTTCAAGACTGTCTGATCTGCCTAATTCATCCTAAGTCACAGTAATAGAGTTTTGACCGAAATGACGAGTTAAGGCCATGAAAAGGTAAATTTTAATCACTTTTCCTATACTGGTTCCAAAAATAATTGTGACGTGGTTGTTTCAGCAAATACACATCTCCCATACAAACAGGTTTGTATTCGCCTCTATTATTCCTTTTTATTGATTTGTTCAATGAAAAGAAAAGGAGGAGTGAACAAAACAAACATATCCATAAGGCCTGGAAAACGTCTGCCAAACTAAAGAATATTTGGCCTTTCTGTGTGCCATGTGGTTCCTAGGTATGCTGGTGTATGGTCTATAGAATGAGTACAAAGACGTTAGGAATAAGTCGCGCAAGCGCAAGAAAAATGAATGATTTGGGTGGGACGCGTTACCGCGTCACGCTGTCGTCAACGTGTTAACATCTGGATTTGACATTTAGCATCTTTCAGCATGAAATTGTAGGTGCCAACCTAAATGCAAAAATTAGTATCCAACGGAGCTCAAACCATCAACAGTACCTTAAATTGCTTTTTTGGTACTGCCAAAATCGTTTAGCGAGAAAAATGGTTCTGTGTTCCCAGCGTGCGTCCCTAAAATACTGAAAAAATCGTTATGAAAAAGTGCGGGTTGCCCTGAAAGACCACCCTCGTTGGTTCACAAAGTGTAGGCTCCCACTTATGAGCCCTCGAAAATGTTCTGATCATTTCAATCTCAATAAAATTACTGCTAGAATGAAATGTTAGAGTTGCTCAACTTATATCTAATTTTATGACGATTCGGGAGCTACTGTGCCGGATTCACTTTGGTGATGGGAAATTTCCAAATTTTTGACGAGCCCTTTCTTATAAAAAATCTATTTTTTCAATTGCAATTTCCGAATTTGGCAATATATTTTGCACATCGTATTCTACACTTGATTTTATATATAATATTCAAATTCGGAAAAATTTCGTTGTCTATTGCCTGCGCCGGGCCAAAAATAGAAAGCTTCCAAATTTTGACCGCTACTGTATGTCTCCCGCGCTGTCGTCAATGTGTTAACGACTTCCACTAGCAAGTAAGAATTCAGTGATCAGTGAGGCACTACTAAAGTACTAGTCCAACTAAAATATGGCAGAGGTGATACGTGCACTATCCCCGATTCTTTCTTATCAACATAGCCAAGCGTTACCTACCTCCCTGAGAAATATTCATTGCAGAAATCTGGAAGTTGATTGAAAAATACATCAAGAAACCGATCATGGCCGGAAACGCCACTCCTTTGCTTTTCAGCGTTCAACACGGATCACTCCTTGTCTACGGCTGGGTGTCTTCCATTCAGACTATTTATACGCTCCAGCTCGATAATGTAGAATGATGTGACGTGCTAACACCCCCCCTCATTGCTGCGATCACGTCTGAGCTAATTATAGTGTTGTGCGAGGGAAATGCTAATAATATTGAGCGAGAAGGGCAAATGCAAATCTATCGTAATATGTCACGAAGTTGCACGAATGCACAATGATATTTCAGCGGGTTTCAAAAGAAATGCCGAAAACTCGTCGCTGGGGTGCAAGTGTACAAATCAAATGAAGACGAGCTAAATGACTTATACAGAGTGTACCATAAATATCGCAACACATTTTGAGCTTCAATTGTGTGAGTGTCCGTAGACTTTTTTTCAAAGTTGGCATAACTTTACTTCCCACGACCCCTTGTAAGTATCCAAGTGCACGGCTTACCGTTCGTTGTACATCTCGTGGTGCGCCGAAACTTCGGTAGAGGTCCATTTCTTTCATACCGCTATGCCGGATATTGTGAAACACATCGCGCTTCTTTGGATTCTCAACCGCTCGGTGGCCTGTCGTGCACAATAGACAAGACCAATAAAGGTAGACTTTGTTGCGGCCGTCCCACAAGTTCTGGCATTCCAGATCTCAAAAAAAAGATGAAGAAACGAAGCGGCCGCACTACCCGGGTTGGCTTGGAAAAGTGACCAGAACGCTGGAGTTTCCAAACACAGTCATGTAGATAGCATTCAAGTGACAACTGCCCGCAGTCTATTGTAAGTTGGATAAGCACCACTGCTCAATCCAACGGAAGGAGCACAGCAGAGACACAAGTTCAAAGAGCTGGTGTCGAGGGCCGAAAATGGCGATCACGCGAGCACTGTTTTAATCGACGATTAAATTCTAGACCTTTTATTGTCCCGTTCGCTGAGGGAAGCAGTCTGCTTGAACAACATATTCTCCTTCACTCTTCACTCAGTAGTCCTTCGTCATTGTTAATTCATCTTCTTTTTTTCCATAGATTTCTTAACTTGCATCTACAGGGTGGCTGAAAAGTATAGGACGCGACTTTGACCGCCTGCTGGCACTTGGCCGTGGAGTATTTTCAGAATGTTTTGATACTATTCGAAAGCTTTGAAATTATGTTAGAAGTACCACAAGTTGTTTGATCCACAGTTTATCTGAACCATCGCTATGAAGGTTCTTCTGCATCGACCCATTTCCGAGAGGCTGCCAATGACGGTCTTTGAAATTGCGACTTCAGAAAAAGACTCAGCATTCCCTCCTCAACTCTTTGAAATATGTTCGGTGCTCACAAGGTTCAAGCACAGGTCTCCGGGATTGGAAAAAAAGTGGTGGTCCAAGAACTGTGCACTCTCAGAGGATTGATGCAATCATTCAGAAGAGGATGGCTCACAACGGCGAAGTCAGCGTGAGTCACATCGCTTTTGATCTCAGGATCTGTCGCCACGGTTTCCAGAAATCTTGAGAATTAATCATTATTTGAAAAGGTTATCAACTCTTCCTATGCTGGTTTCTATGGGAGGGACCCGAAGGATTCAACTGATTTAATGCAAAAAGTTTCTGCGCGAGCTCGAGGTGCGCCGCATCTCTCTTACGGATTGGGTTAATGAGGAAATTTGCGAACTAAACTTCTTTGCGACAGCCAAAGTCGGACGCAGTTGTTGTCAAAAAATGAGAGCAAGTCTCCGAGATAGCGTTTAGCTCACAACAGACTTTCTCTCGAAAATGTGGTAGTTTGTGACGGAGTAACATCCGAAAGTGCAGCTCAATTGCAGTTCATTTTCAACAAATATTAAAAACTAACTCGAAGGCCTTGCAAAAGACTTCAATGAGGTACGGTACGCTGTTCTGGAATCACGGGTATTTCGCTCAACGATCGTTTGCTCTTCAATGAATCTGAACTCTCTAATACGCGTCCAAATTCACCAAAGCTATCCTGAGCGCTCACTCACCGGGCCACTGGAGCAGCGAAATTTGACCTCCTTCTTCTCAAGCCCTTAACCCGGTGAACTCCTCTATGTGAGGATGTTGTAGACTAAGATCTCATAAGGCTTCACCAGCTCGGTGGGTGTTCTGAAGTCAGCGCTTCAGAAGAGATGAGACGACAACGTCGTTGACTACCTGCGGCGCAGTGCTGATTTTGTCGTTGGACTCCAGAAGGCCTTTCTCAAAACAGAGTGGTCAAATTCAAAGCACCGTCTGCATAAGTAGTCAAATGACTTAACTCTATCTTTGTGTGAAGTCGGTTTTCTTATCGAGTCTCTTTCTTGGCTACTACACACAAAAACATGGCGTCCTATACTTTTCAGCCACCCTGTATTTTAATAGCTGCTCATTATAGTTATCAGTTGATGTTCATTTTTTTTCTTTTCTTCCTTGTCTGAGTCATGCAGTCAGTCCCGATTCACTTGTTGCAACTGGCGCGTCATGTACGCATAAATAAATAAATAAAAATAAATAAATAAATTCTTCCCATGGAGCGGCGCTACAACCTTCAAACTCCGAAGATCACCGCACTAGGTCCTGAGCAAGCCAATGAGTGTGAAGGGAATATTTGCCATGAATAACAGCCGATCTTCATCGCGATTTGAGCAGCGGTCTCGATCACCGGTCGCTCACCACAGCTGTCTGCTGGAAAGTGAGTGAAACTCGACACAGACCTAGCTAACGAATGTTTCAGTGTACCATCTGCTGCTAAGGTATCTAGCTTCCTGAGAATGAGCAGCGTTCTTTCCAAAAGGAAGTGGCTCCTGCATAGGGGCCAAAATTGTTCAGGACTGGTTTCAAGACACTCTTCCCGATTTCACATCCTCAAACAAATGGCTGTCAGATCCCTCAATTTCGACTTGCTGAGCCATCCTACATGGGCTTTAATAGAGGACAGACTGTTAACTAAATAACGCGTCCACATCGAGCAGCTGCAGCCTTTCTCTGAGAAGCTTCGAAGAAGACACCCCAAGATGCCATGCAGGCCGCACCACATTTGTTTTTAAAGCAACATGGAACCATACTCAGCGCAACAGGGAGACGCATCGCATGAATGTCATTCCTTTCAATATGTAAATGTCTGGCCAAGGATTGTGTGTCATCACTTGAAGACTCATACACTTTGAGAGAAGGTACAAGTTTAGAAACGTGTTGCAATATTCATGGGACACCCTGTACATTGAGGAGCACATGTTGAAGGCAGCTGCTACAAACCCTTGAAGCACGCCGCAAAGAGCTTGCGACCAATTGTATTAACAAGAAGTGAGCTACGATAGCCTCGTTCACCCATAGAAACGAATAGCACTGATCCACAAGATTGCTAAGTTATTTGCAAAACCTTGTTCCAAGACAAGATCGCATCTCTTCCTTGCCGGAAAATCTCTTTACCACTTACTACGGCTACGGGGCCATCATTTACCCCTAACTCAGCTATGTAGCTAAAGCAGAGCTAGAACAAATGCTGCCCCGGAAGCCTTAGTGTTAGCAAAACAGCTTGGTAAGCAAGAGACGCGCATTCGGACCCCACCTGAGGCCTGTTTTTGCACATAAGTCAGCATTCTTGTAAAACTTTCGCAACTTTCGCACTGCGACGCTAAACCAGCACGCAACAGACGAAGCAAGATAAAATGACGGAACAGGTGTTCACGATGGGAACACAAGTGAAAGAACGCTCGGCTGAAGGGCTCCTTCTATCAGAGTGGCGTGCCCACCAGGGTGAAGATCGCTCGAGGAAACGGCAACGGCTCAACTAATTGTAAGATTTTCGCCCGTTCTCTCGCGCTCGCAAACATTCACTCTCGCCACCTGGTAGCCCTCTCTGCCCTCTGCGCGACCATTAACCCTCGATGCTACTTACACAGCAGAGAGCCATGGTCGAAAAATTCCTCGACCGTTATTCACCCTGGTGTCCACTTTTGTGCAAGGGGACGGTGATAGCTCCAATCTTCATCTTCTTAGGTGGTCCATAAACTTGCAACAAATTTTTATTCGCTAATACATTTTTTTGAGATCCCCGGAAATTCCGCAACATGCTTGTTAAGATAGCAGTACTTCTGCAAATCCAGCCACCTGACCAGCTTGCTGAATCGCTACTAGTTACAGCTACGACACCGATTTCGCGGGGAGCTCTTCGTGACCTCGTAAGTACCGCTTGGAATCTTCCGCAAGTCCTGCGACACCGAGGATTAGGCAGTAGATAGACGAAGGCACGCCCTTTTGATTCTAAGCGGCGCTTCACTCTGCTCAGCGGTGACTTTTTTGATCTGAAGATGATACACACTCCAATCACCCGTGTTTGGCAATCAGAACGCTTTACCTGGCGCTATTGAGAAGGGATCTGGATGGACCATTGATCATTGATCATGGCAATTCTGATGCGAACAGATGGCAGTACCGAGACATATCCAAAGATCTGTGAAGATCCAGAAATAGAGTTTCGATCCCACATGGTTTGAGCCCGGGTTAGCTACTTTAGATGCAACTGCAATTATGGCGAGACTTGTTCGCACCTCCACTGACCTGCCTGTGAGGACACTCCGGTTAATTGCGTTCGGTTGACTGCTGACCTCTCCTAGTCAGACTCATCCTGGGCCAGTATCGAATATGTAATTCATGAGCTTTATTACATTAACTCATTTGAAAGGTCATCTG
>KZ345038.1:141293-158389 GCA_002352805.1 Teladorsagia circumcincta
CACGACAAAATGACTGTATGATTGGAATTCAAAGCGCGCCGACGCGGAAAACTTGTCCAGCGTTTTCCCAGTGTAGGTGTAGCGGCGAGTAAAGCTGAAAAGGTGACCCTAACACTGCAATCCTGAGAACACAGTTTGAAGGACGCGCGCTCCCTGCTCTAATTCGAATGCGCGCCCCAGTGACAATTGGGTTACGGTGGAAGGCAGGAAACCATACGCATAAATCGTTCTTGTGTACCATCACAAGTTAAAGGATCACATCGATAGTTTCCATCGAGCCATCTTTCTTGTTTGAAGCCCCACTATTCCCGTTGTATTCGAGTATGATTTTGCTGTGCTTTTGCGTTTTCTCATCATTGTACAACCTCTATTATTCCGATCATTTTTATTTATTTTTGACGTGTTCGGAACAACTCGGACATGACTGCGATCATAAGGATTTTCACCAGACCTATTTCATAACTTTAAGAGTCTCAAATGATCTTACATGAGAAGACTAGAAAATAAAAAAAGGAGTCTTGTTGGAAAGAAAAACTTTCGATCAACGTCATCAACATTCCGAACTGTTACTCCAGACAACCCTTCTACAGACGAATCTTGATATGCTCGCTTGTTGACATGTGAAGTATCCCAGAAATCCAGGTCCCTAACATCTCTTTCTTATCTTGCAGATACCCTGCGCCGACCAGTCATAGACTGATCAGTGTGACATTTAGGAGCACTCAGTCAGATTGAGGTTCCATGTCATCTGCCAATAATCAGCTAAGTTCTCTTCCGAAGGATATGGCTGTTTAAGCGTTAGTGATGCCTTGAAAACATGGAAGAATTTTCGTTCACTCAATCCCAACATGAACCACGCTGGCGCTTATGACGCGCTATAAAGGCTTAATCATTCGTCAATGTTGACTGGTGACAGGTACTGAAAATAACTGAAACATCGATCACTGAATTTCTTCGGGAAAATTGACATAGCAGGGACTTTGCAGCCATCTCAGCGTGGGTTATACAAATGAAAAATTTTCAGGGGAAAAAGGCATTGAAACTATCAAGTACAACAGTATTGATAAAATTCAGTAGAAAAAGGAAGAAAAGAGAAAGTAAGAAGAAAACGAACCAAGACAAAAAGATTCGCCGGTAGTGCACGCGACGTGTGTTGAAGCGTATCGTCCGCAATATCAGGTGATCTATAAAAAACAAATCGAGGTGTGAATATGGTGTTGGAAAGGAAGAGTAGATAGAAGGAAATAAAAAGGAAAGAGTGAAGTCAAAAGGAGCGAAAGGAAGTGGAAAGGGAAGGAGGGAAGGTGAATAGACTGTCACATCTCTTCATTAATGAGGAAAAGATGCAGCCATCAATCCTGCCCTAGTTCAATCCCTTCTTATACCTCGCGTTAATCCCGCGCAATCGCAGCCACCGTAGTTCTTGTTATGCGTCATCTCTTAGCCCGTCTGAGGTATCTTCTGAAGTAACCTTACCTCCAATGGAGTCCTTTTATGACGTCTCTACATCTCTTCTTTGAGGTTCGCGGTCGCTTGCCTTGCAGTTCCAAGTCCGGTGCTATTCTTATCGGATGATAGATGCTAGCACGTGCCCATGACACTGAAGTGGCTGTTGAGGAACGGTCAGCTGAACAGGGGAGCCTGCATGACCACTCTGACATCCTCGCTTCTGACCCTGTCCAATCGCGTCCAGCCAAAAGCCAACTTTGCATTCTCATTTCCACAGAGTTCTTACCAACTGGCTAGCACTCACTGCCGTATGGCATCGCAAGCCAAACCACTGCCCGGTACACCTTTCTTCGAACTTCTGGTGCAGAGGATTCCAGTGGGCGCCCGCCATTTCATGCATACCGCGCCAATCCGTTACTTCACTGCCTGGTACACATTACCGTCGTCGTTGATCCCATGACATCGGAAGTATTCTACTCTTTTGAAACTCTCCCCAGGGACGTCCCCAATCGGTTCTGTGCTCTACTCAAAAGAAACTTGGTCTTCTGATTCTCAACGACAGCCTACCTTCCGCTAGCACTTCTACCTTTCTGCACCTTGCCCCGAATTTCACCTCTGCTATCAGGCATCACGGCGTGTAGCATGCATGGAAGTAGTTCTCATTGGTCTCACTTGAGTCCCTACAACACGACATATGGGGTTAAGAGAAGAAACGGTCCTAGAGGTGACTCCTGGTGTTTCCACACTGTGATGCGTACTTAACTGCGTGGGGTGAGCGTAACCGCTTTGACTCCTCCGTAGTGACCTTCACCAGAAAGATGGGGTGTTCTGGCACGCTCCGTTCTTTGAGCGCTCCCCATAGTAGTGCTCGCATTAGGCGGTCTAGAGCCTTCTTCATATTTAGATGCTGTTGCTTCATTCATGGCGCACGCTTTTATCGATACATCTCCATCGCTTGTCTGACGATGAAGATTGCATTTGTTGTGGACTTTTAGGCATGAACCTGAACTGTTCCGGGGAAATAGGGAATAGCGCCCTTTACTCAGAGTCGACCAGCCTTCCAGAGATCCAGCATCCTTCAATCATTCCGCAGTGTCCGTATTCAGAAAGCGACTTGAACAACTTATCCCGCGTCCTACCATGCCTCTATTGCTACTCCATGAAAACCCACCGCCTCCCAGACCATCATCATCCCTATTACTCGTCGAATCTCGTCCTCTTCGAGTGTAACGAGACCAGATGCCGCCACTGCTTGTGGGTTGTCTTCCGAAAGAACTCTGCATTCAGGAGCTCACCCTGTACAATTCCCATCTTCTCTTGATCTCGACTGAAGAATGTTGCCGTCGCTGCTCCTCACTATCTTCACCATTCTAATATCTTGAAAAACTCATGCCTGGCCTGAAGCCTAAACTGAGGAACATGTTAGCATTTGGACTCCATCCCTGTAGTTTTCGCCTTGGCGACGAGCTTTCGCAAGCAACTTGCAGCTCTTTTAGACAGTGATGTCTCTGGTCTTCGCGCTTTTATTTCTGCCCGCGCTTGTATGCCACCTTATTGCGCTTACCAATCCGTTCAGCTTCCTCCTTTCCCTTGTTTCCATCCCAAATCCGCCGAACCGATCCCGCGGAAGACGTTGTCAGTACCCCTCGTTTAAAGCAACACTCCCAGATTGAGTAGGTGAGGTAGAAACGGTCGATAATAAAATTGTGGAGCCGATTGCAGAGCCGATTGCAAATGAGGAAAGAAACAAAGAAAACACCCTTAAACATGGAAATGAGGGACGGGTGGACGAGTTATTTGAACTAGCTTGCATTTCTTGCTGGCTCGCACCAGCAAGAAATGCAACTGCAATCGCGCATACACAAAATGCAGGCAGCATTCCTTCGAACGCGGTACAGTTCACGCAATCGGGCAGGGACTACGCAGTCGCGCAAGGACACGGAGTCACGTAATTCGTCCAAAGGCCAAGATCAGCGGCCCAAATCCAGCTTTTTAAGGCCCTAGCGCCGTTGTCGCGCACATCCCAGCTGCGACAACGGCACATCTCTGCTGCACGTGGGCTACTCTATCCAATCCAATTAATGATTCTTCGAGTTGACTCCGCTGAGGGTGTTGCTCTGAGCTCATCCTTTTCCGCTTGGTGTAGCTTCTTCCATCGAAGTCTCCGCTCCGTTCTTTCCCTTGTTTTCTTAGAGACTTCTATCGATGCTCAGAGATGCCCTTTCAAAAAGCACAAAAACGAGCACATGGACGATTTCCGTTTGCCATCCTCCCATGCTGTGTTTTACCTTCCTGATCTCCCTTTTCGAGAAGAACGCGCAGCAGACCGCCAGTTCGTCGGTTGTGACCAGAATCAGGACCCTTTCTCCCTCAGCGTTCCTCATTCCTATCTCTCTACCTCCACGTACCCTTTCCAGGTCTCTTCTGTCACTGTCGACGTGGCCATTCAGATCACCTGCCATAGTTTGATTGTCCTCTTTCAGAGTACATCGCATCGCTCCGTTCAAGCTTAAAAAGAGCTCATGCTTCTCACTTCCGAAACAACTTGTGGGACGTACGCGGACAATATTATCCAAGGCCTCTCCTTCGCGTCCATCCCCACAGCCAAGATTCGGCCGTTGATCCTTTCACGGCAGAGGCATGGTTCTTGAGTCGCTCCGCCACCGCTATGGCCCCGCCATCACGTCCACTGTCTTCTTTGTTGTAGTAGAGTTCAACACCTTCCACGATTTCCGTGGCCTTGCCTTCCCATCGTGTCCCCTAAAAGCACAGGGTCACCCCTCGGTAGCCCTCATAGTGACCACAGAACTTGGGCGAGGGTTCTGCGCCCCACTTTCGAGCGACGTTATAGCATTATCACTAATACTTACGCGACTTTTGGTTACGGCTAGTGAAACTGGGTCTCCACAGCCGGCCTTTGAACCTGGGCCCAAGGCTGGTACTACATTTGTGCAATTTCTGCAGGGCATGGTTAAGCCTCGGCAGGGATCGGACCCGCGGGTCTCGGAGATGCAGACATGAGCCTGGAGGCTCAATCACTCAGCTGACCCTGCTTCGGGAAACTCAAACTTTCGATCCAAAAGTTCTATGATCCAGTTCCAATGTTGGTGTCAAACCGTTCTTACTTCATCTCACAACTTCCTCTTGTTCAGCTTCTCTATCAATTCTTCTTTCACTCATGTTTCTGTTGTTGTGCCTACCATCTCTCTTTAGCTAGCTGCCTATAGCCCGCTGGATGTGTAATTGAACTTCGCAACTAAGCATTTACCAATTTAGCTGCGCAAGCATTCACGTGCATCATGGAACTGCAATGGCATGAAGTAGAGCCATCAAATTCATAGGGCTTTGTGGCAGCGTTCACACTGTTTCCTTCGCCAACCTTTATCACATTTCCCTGCCCCTGGGCTCTCTTCAAACCGAACTATGATGTTTCTAGAAAACTCCGTCTGCTCGGGCGCACACCCCACCTACCAACACCTGTTGTCCTCACTTCCGTTGTCGGATTCTACCCACTTTTCAGGAGTACCGTAGAACAAAACTATAAGCTCGGTGGCAAATTTGACCCATTCTGGTGCACACCCTACCCACTAACACCTGTTTACTTCCCTTCCATTTTCAGGCTACCCCCTTTTTCTCGGTCTCCAGGACTTCTTAAAACTGAATTATATGTTCGATGGCAAGCTCCGCACATTGAGCGCCCCAACCTACCATTGCTGTTTACTTCCCTTCCATTTCCGAACTATCCACTTTTTCCCTGTCTTCTGGACTTCTAGGAACCAACCAGTAAGTTTGTTGCAAACCTCGCCCATCCTGGCGCACGCCCTACCCACAAACAGCTGTTCACTGCACTTCCATCTTCAGACTATCCACTTTCTCCTCATCTCCGGGACCTTTTGAGCTGAATCGCAAGCGAACTAAGCCAACATTGGCGCACGGCACGCCCAACCAAGTTTAAAGGGAGAGTTTGAGATTTTTGGTTCAAATTTAGCTCTTGCCCGTCAAATATTTCGCAATTCGCGACCGCGGAGCATGTGCAAAACTGGTGGGGATGATTTGAGCTCTGGCTACCACAACCCATCGCTTTCTTTTTGCGTATCCAGTCACTGCTCCCTCCTCTACAGCGTGTCTCGCTTCATCTCTCAATTTTTCTACTTACTCTTCTCTTGTCTCTCTTCTCCCCTCTGCGCTCGCATCCTTATAGTCCTTATCTTTCTACTCTAATTGTCCACACCCCTCGTCTCCTACTTCTCTACTTCTCTTACTTCTCGTATTGGTCTTCTTTTCTTTTTTTGTCGTTCCTGCCTGTGCTTCTTGCTGTTCAACATTGAAAAGGCCGTGATCGCCATGCCGTCCAGAACTTTTACGTGAGCAAGAGGTAGTAATGCTTATAAAAGTATAACTGTCAACTACATGCTGCTGTATCTAGTACATAAACTGTGCCAAATAATCAAACAACCATTGCACCTATCACTTGAATACCCTGAATAATAATTTGTTGAGACTCTTACTGGGACTTTTTGAGAACACATTTCTGAGGAATAACAGAGGCAAAGGGAGTGTTCAGGTGAAATGTGTGAGGAGAAGGTAAACCACCATTGATTTGAAACAACCAGCAAGTAACGGGGTTAGTGCGTATCTCCGATTGGCGAACATTTTCTTACTCCTCGTTACAAAATGAGGAACTTAACCCACTCGCGACCGCGCGGGATTTTCAAATACTGCCCGTTCGAACCAGCGCCCAGAGGCGATTGCGCAATGTCAGCCACTGATGGCTGACATTGTCCGAAATGAGCACCTTCGCGTAAGCCACCGGCGGCTGACATTGTCGCGAATGGGTTAAGAATCACAGCGATAAAAACACATTGCATCACTCGCACACAGCAGCAAACATCCTTGCAATTAGCAAATTATTTATAGAAACACTCTAAATGGTACGCAGGTGATGTAGTAAGAAGTGCATGCTATTTTTGCTTTGCTGCCCTTTGCAAAGCAGAAATGTCAAATGTCTACCTTCTACAATATAATTTGCGAGTCTGATGTTCAGTGACGCAGGGGAATCACTTTCGACATCCTTGCTCACACAATAATAAGAAATTAAATGAAAAAAGGCAGACATATGCAAAAAGCTTCACCTTGCGTAGGCTCTCATGAATTACTTTATTGGCTAGTAAATTACCAAACGTTTGATTTTGTAGCACAAAAACCGCCCTTAGGGAGATGTAGTGTGGATCCGAAGAGCATATCATGCAAAACATAAAACAATTGAAAATTTGAAAGAAAATAATAGCAAGCCATAAAAAAGTTCAAGGTAGCTCACTTCAAAGCTATCTTCGGGAATGGTAGTCTTCCAGCCGTCAACGCCATCACAACTACTACAATCGAGTGAATCGCGTACGGAAGGAGTTGAAACGTTTTCTAAACAAGACTAATCGACGATTCTATGAAGGATTGCGAAATAATGACTATGTGCTCTGAAACGTGCCACCAACTCTTCGCTAAGCCAGCTTAGCTGCGCACGCACTCTCGTGCATCACATGAGACGTCGTACAGTGCGTTTCGGAAGTATGTGGGCATCTCGAATTCGACATTTAAAAGGTAAGTAAGACCTCGTGCTATGAAATCCTCCTAAATCGACTCGTTGATAACCTAACTATGTAAATTGAGCAGGTAATATCGCTTCCCTTTCTTGAAAAAATTTTTGATTAATGGAATTTTTTCTTTATTTCAGAAGTATGTGGACACTTGAAGAAGGTCAAAAACATCGGTTTCGGTACGAATTCGGTGTTTTCACTTCGCCGTCATGACTATTCGTGATAGACTTCTTACTGAAGACGTACAAGCTCATACCGGCGCTTGCATGATACAGGACATTCCCACCGAGAAATCGCCCGGCAACTTAATCGTTCTTTTTCTTGCATTTGGAGATCCATTCAGAACCCCGATAATTCTACTCAGCAAACTTTCTGAACCATATACGGTCGCTGACTGCTCAGAACAACAAGCGAGTAGACCTCATCCTGTCGAATTCTTTATTGTCTGTCCCGAGCTCACATGGGCTTACCAGCAGGGTGATAACGGTCAAGGAATTCCTCGACCATAGTTCTCTGCCTGCGAGAGTGTGTTAACATAAGAGCGGCGGGCACAGACGGCCCGCAGCGTGCGAGAGTGAATGTCCGCGCGGGAGAACGTGAAAGAACGGGTGGAAATCCTCAACGACCGATGCCGTTTCTTCAAGCGATTTTCACCCTGCTTAACAGCCCTGAAAACGGCCATTTATCGTCTCACCCGCTCGAATGAATACATCACTCGATAGACGCTGAGAAAAGCTGCTCACTACGAGGATTAGAACAAGTTAGCAAGATTACAGTCTGCTCGTAAAAACATGACAATAGGATTTGGGACGAGGATATGGCACCGTTTTTCAGCATTTTCTATTTTTGGAGCAAACATATATTTGTGCACATGTGCTTCTTAGGCGATATTACATCAAGAAAAGAGTTCGTTTCCGATGGACCGGACGGATTTTGTTACTAAAGGGGATTGACGGTGAAGCGCTCAGGTTCTCGAAAAGGAATTGCAGAGGAGGCTCGTTTATGGTCTGTAGCGATTCTGCAAGCAACGTAAAGTTGGAAATGGCCTTCTCATCATTGCATATAAACAGTGAGGACTACCGAAAAATGCTTCAATACCACCTAATGCCTTTTCTTAGAGGACTGCGGCGAAAGTTCCATGTTTTGCTACAGGAAAACGCGTTCGTCAATGCTCCACAATCTAAGAAAGAATGGCTCAAACAAAATCGTGCTGAAACGACAGAATGGCTTGCGTGTTCTTATAGCAACTCTATAGGAAACCCTTGTTCAACGAGTTTACTTTAATAACCGGCAGCACGAAATCGTGGTCGAACTGAAGGTGGCTGTAAAGACTACTTCGGCCAACATCGACAAAGCAGGTACTGCAGGCGTAATTCAGATTATGCCGGACAGGATGCTCGAGCTAATTAGAAACTCTGAAGGCTCCACTGATTTCTAATCTCGGTTTTGTTTCTGCTTTTTGTTAACTTAATTTGATTTAATTTAGCTGATTCTGCTTTTTGTTAAGTGTCCACATACTTTACTTTTTCACGAAAGTAAATCTATATCATCCGCTCAATTCAATATATGGATCACCGTTCATGAGAGATCGATCGAAGTGGGTTTCATAGCCCAAGCCACTTACCAGGGAATGCTTCCAACTTCCCATGGAACTTTGAATGGAGACTCAGGCAACTTGGTAGAGAACTGAATACGAATGACGAAAGGTAAACCAAAACTGCTACCTCTAGGAAAGCTGTAAGCGGTAAAAGTTAACAAGTATTGCAGCCTAACACCCACCAAACTGTCGCCAGATCACCTCCCTTTCTCAAAAATGAATGTCATGTTCGTGACCAGGAAATCTGTTTACCCCTACGAGTACTGTTTCGAGAAACTAAATAGAAACGCCGATGTGGTTCGATTAGCTCGCCTCCTACACCGACGCTACCCTTCGCGTCAACTTCGACCGTTCACGAATTGTGTGGAATGTTCACGTAAAAGTTTTGGTCTCAATATTTGTAACTAGCGATCATTACTCTATTGAATCGTCCTAGTCTCCATTCATAATTCCATGGGAAGTTGAAAGCATTTCCTGATTAGCTGCTTTCGAACGTGGATCTTGAGTGTCCACATACTTTGAAACGTTTTTTTTTATTAATTTCATCGTAAACGTTACGAACACCCTTCCCCTTTATTTAGCCAATCCCTTTCACCGACTATTTCGAAAGGAAAAAGGATCAGAGTGTGTCAACTTGTCTCAGAATTAAATACTGTACGATCAGCCATGACGGTGAGGGTGAGGTCGAGGGAGACCTCTAAGCTGGTTGTGGAATAGGGGTCACATCGAGACTATCTTGGATGGAAGGGCTCGTAAAGTTTCCGAGTAAGTGCCGTTGTTAGGGTAGACTCTGCTTCCCCATACAGGCTAGCGGCTCCGCCCTACAAAGGGAGCTGCAAATTCAGGACTTACGAGGAATGCTCAATTGTTCAGTCCGGCCATCTGTGATGAGGGGTAGTCCGCTATACTCGCCATGCGAGGCTGAGCTCAAATCCGTTTTCGGTATCTGCGGAACGATTCTCTGAAAGAAGTTACGAGGGGTTCTTCATAGTGGCGCTCTATACAGTGTGTTTCAGAAGTATGTGGACACCACGAATTGCACATTGAAAAGGAAAATAAATGATTTATATAAATTGGTTGTCGATACGACGAAACGAATGAGGAGGGTTTCGTAGCACGAAGTTTCTCGGTTACCTTTCCAATGTGCAATTTGAGGTGCCTACGTACTTTTGAAACGCACTGTATAGGGCGCCACTGTGAGAAAAATCCCTCGTAACTTCTTTCAAAGAATCGTTCCGCAGATACTAAAAACGAATTTGAGCTCAGAGTCGCAAGACGAGTACAGCGAACTACACCTCATCACAAATGGCCGGACTGACCAATTGAGCATTCCTCGTTAGCTCAAAGCGTTCAGGCACCCAATCTTTCCTTCGAATAGAAAACCATGAACTAACAACTCACCCGTTTTTCACCGCAAAACATGAACATGTCTGCCAAGTCGAATGACGCGGTCAGCTCGATCGCCTATAAAGAGATGAGAGGAAAGCATAAGCTACTTTGATAAGATACGGATCAACACCCCACTATACATAATCAGCTAAGTATGTCTGTTGGTGTATGTGTTTGACCGGAAATTCATAGCGCGGGTACCAGCCGTCGTCAAGAGTTGATTTCAAGATATGATGTAGGGCGTAGGACGGGAACGTATTTGGTGGGGGACAGAAAGTGATAGCAACTGATATAGGCTGATAAGAGGCGCTAGAGCGCAAATGTTCCCAAATCCGTTTTGTCGTTTGTGATGACATGCATGAGCCTCCATACTTGCAAGGGTTATATGGGGTGGGACGGGGACATAGTTGTTAGGTGCTTGAAACTGATACCAACTGGTGATAAATGTAAGGGAAGCCTCTACGGAGTACCATTATTATGTAGAGCGAACAGAATGTATAACGTGCATTCTGGCACAGATGAGGGCGGCCATGCGCCGGAGCGTGAACTGACGCTCTTTGCATTGTACACACCACCGTCCGCACCGACCGCAACGTCCGCACTGGCGGAAAGTACGGAAGTAGCCTTACTCTTTCCGGAAGCAGACGTCATTGTTGCGTGCAACGTAAAGACACTGTCACAATTTTGTGATAACCACAAATGCAACAATTTAGAGGATTAGTAGCCGATGACTGGCGGTATGTGATCACAGAGACACTTGGGTAACTTCGTAATCATATACCGTACGCAAAAATTAAAACATGAAATGGTGTTGTTTAGGTCGTCCAGGAACCATACATGGATAGCTAGTGTGGGCCAAGCACTTAGTGCCTCAAGTAGGATCGTCAACAAGGAGTGCGATCTGACAAGGAAAGTCCCTGGAGTCGCCATGGCCATTCGAGATGAGATGTATACTCACGTATGCAACTTGGAACGCTGATCTCGAATCTGGCTTCCAAATCTGCTAAACGATTCGGAGAGAGAAGTTAGGGGGTGGTTTCATCGCTGGGGTCCAGTTCGTAAAGCGAATGGGCAACCAAGGGGTCGTGCATCGGTGGCGCAGCCGGTAAGCAATCGGCCTCGCAGAAGTAGCACCAGGGTTCGACTCCTTGATGCATGCGTTAGTTTTGCATCTGTCTTGAAACGATTTCTAAACGTTTGCAAAACAGTTTTTCGTGCCACTTCAACTATTTGTACACCCTTGTAGTCCTTTTTTGAGCGAATTTCTGGGAGAAACTTCTTCCTTGCCCGCATTACTCTGCGAAGACGCACGTAACCTCTCCAAGCGCTCACAATTCAGGATGAAGGAATTCAAAATCTTTGGCGAATCGCTAGATGGCGACCTCTTTGGCGGGCTCCAGAATTTTGAAACCTTCGGTTTCTCCTCCATCGGTCGATCAGCCGGTTGAGAGATTCTGATTCGGATGACCACCGAGATATTCTGCCCGAAACTCGTCGTTTCGCATCTGGTGAAGGAATGCGGCTCCTGTGGCATCACACGAACACCATCCAGGAAAGAGAGGAAGATAATAGAGAGCTTCGTGCTCATTTTGCGTGACGCCATGCACGACAACCTCACCGTCGACTTCGAGGAAGACAACTATGTTGAGGAGGACCACATTGATCCCGTTTGGTCTCCCAAAAGTTGAAATGGCACGAAAAACTGTTTTGCAAACGTTTAGAAATCGTTTTAAGGCAGATGAAAAACTAACGCATGCACCAAGGAATCGAACCGTGATGCTGCTCCTGCGAGTCCGGTTGCTAACCGGCTGCGCCACTGAGGCACGTCCCCTTGGTTGCCCATTCGCTTTACGAACTGGACCCCAGCGATGAAACCACCCTCTAACTTCTCTCTCCGAATCGTTTAGCAGTTTTGGAAGCCAGATTCGAGATCAGCGTTCCAAGTTGCATACGTGGGTATACATCTCATCTCGAATGGCCATGGCGACTCCAGGGACTTTCCTTGTGAGATTCGTCGAAACTTCTGGAGAACCTTTGTTAGCTATGCGCACATTCACAAGATCAGCAGAATTTCGGAGTTGAAGCAACGGATTTCCCTTTGATGGTTACCATTTGAATTGAATGAAATAATGCGGCAACATTCCTTCCTGCATGACTGGTAATTGTCATTATTGGTGTTAATTTGGTTGTAACTCTTTCGGCCGTGGCGATGACAATGGCCACCAAAAATTCAGTCTGCATTAGCGGCGCAACAAATATTTCTACTTCCCTTCATAGCGATTGCTTTAGACGGCCTTTCCTTCCCGAATTCTGCTTGCGCCGCCATTGTATTGCGTGCCGCCGTCAGCATTACAAGCATTTGTGTACCAGGCACAACAATGAGTCGCGTTGGTCTCCGTGACCTGTTAGGTCGGTGTTATGCATCTCCAAATACTTGCCGTATATTTATACCTTTATCAAAACCGTGAAGCAAAATGTTGATCGATTATAAATAAACTAAGGAACTAAGAAGCTACGGCAATTTTCACTGCTTCCTAGTTTCTTAGCTTATGGGAATACTGGTGAGAAAGTTTGTGGGAGATTGAGACTTCTTCTTATACTTTAGCATTTGTCCCGTTTGATGGCGGGGTTCGCTTTTCTCACGTGCTGACTCAACTTTTCCCGATTAAATGCTTGATCAGGGTATATGTTGACCGATTTCAAATCTTCGTGCAACGTATCAAGCCAGCACTGCTTCGGGCGTCCCCTACGCCGCTCTTCGAACACTTCAACGTTGCAATCAATTTTACAAGCACTATCGCTATTCGCTCGAAGGATATGACCGTACCTTCGACGACCAGCTTCGCGCATTTTGCCGACAATCGGAGCTACATCATATCGCTCTCTGATGATACCGTTGCAAATGCGGCCTAACCGTGTTACCACGGCTATCCAGCGCAGCGTCTTTGCCTCCACCACACTGAGATGGGCTCGAAGCTCTTTAGTCGCAGTCCAGCACTCAGCAGCGTAAATCGCAACTGGCCGGATGACGGTTCTACAGTTCTTAGATTTCAGTCGTTCTGGTATGTGCTTATCGCACAAGAACGCCAGTCAACAATCGCATTTCGACCAAGCTGTACTAACTCGAGAAGTCGCTTTAGAAACCAGACTTTCATCGATTGCTGATACGAGATACTTGGATGGATGAAACATTAACTGAACTTGTTGGACGTGTATACTCAGTACCATTAATCTTGATAGAGCCTGGCTCACTCGAATCGGTGGTCAAGTACTCAGTCTTTTGACATTCAATCTGAGCCCCAACATAGCTAGACGGTCGGACCAGGTTTCAACTGCTGCTAGAGCGTGCTTTCATCTCCGCTGGCGAGCATTAAGCCATCAGCATAAAGAAGCGTCAATAGAGCCGGCCTCTGAAGATCGCTTGAAATGGCATCCATGACAAGAGCAAATAGGAGCGGAGATAACGCAAGCCTTGGTGCACTCCGACGGAGATAGGAAATCCATGGAAGTGCCTGCTGCTGTTTGCAAACGGCTCTTTGAACTTGAGTATGGGGTGCGCACTCACTCAACAACCTCTAAAAAAACGCCATGCTGTCTTAAGGCATACCATACATATAACCTGGACCGGAACGCGATCGAAAGCCTTCTCCGAGTCTAGGAAGGCAAGACGGCCGGTCTTCCTTTCTCACGATGCTTCTCTAGCAAAAGGCGGTGTGTATGCAGGGTCAACCCTGCGTTGCGCAAATTTCAAATTTTTCTAACCCCCCCCACTTTCAAGGGGTATCAGTACACCCCCCTGAATTCGCGAAAATTACAGCACCTCGCAGTATCCATCGGTGCACATACAACTTCTGCGATCCATCGCATGTCGCGCAGCTCGCGAAAATCAGCGAAACCTGCGACAAATCGCGGACTCTGACACCAGCCTAATGCTTAAGGAGCCTTTAGCGCGGCGCTAAGGATCCTTAAGCATTATGGAAAGATTTCCTATTCGAAACTCAAATATTCGAGCTTCAAGTAGGGAACCTGGCTTATTGTGGCTCAAGGGGGGGGGGGGTAGTCGCCGCCACGGCGTGTGCCGCAGCAGGAAATTCATGAGCCAGGGGAGTGTAGAAAGCCAACTCAGGTGGTCGGGAGTGGAGGCAGTCACTTTATATGAGTGAGAAGCTGGAATGTTCCTGCTTACTGGACTTCGTAAGGTCGCGGCGGCGACCGCCCCTCCCCCCCCTCCCGAGCCACATTGCGCCAGAAATCTTGCCGTAATGTTTTAGAGGCCGCGATAAAGGCCTCTAATGCTTGCAGTGCTGCACCTGAGGCCTTTATTGCAGCCTCCAAAGCATTACGGCAAGACCTCCTAACAACAAGAACACAAAAATATTCTTTAACAAAAAAAGAAAAGAAACGAGGTATAAAATTTCGAATTAGGGAATTCGCGCGTTATCGGTTCCCTCCTTTCTGTATAAGATGGAAAAACAGAATCTCCTATAGTTACGGATGTCCTCTTTTGAAAGCTTATATCTTCGTTAATAGACGTTTTTATAAATCCGGACACCAAAATTTTGAAACTTCAAATATTTTTCTTCCAAAAAAGTATTTCAAATGTGGCGGATGTCCAATATTTCAAAAAATCGTCCCCTTGTTCTGTTCTTTGAGCACACGCGAGTTTTCTACATTCAAACACTCATAACTTTCTTCATAATTAACTTTTCGTAGATGCTGAGGCTAATTAGAAACCAGAAGATTAGAGCTTTCAAACAAGTACCTTACTTTTTTCCAACGATCAATCTTTCAAAAAATAGTTCCATTGTTCCGTTTTGGGGGGTTTGTGGTCCGATTTTCAAGAAGATGCGAGTTTTCAAGCACTCATAACTTTCTTCATAATTGACTTTTTGTAGATATCTAAGGCTAGTCAGAAACTAGAAGGTTAGAGCTTCCGAACGAGTACCTTACTTTTCTTCAGCGATCAATCTTTCAAAAAATAGTCTCGTTGTTCTTTTTTTCCACCATGATTTTTTTCAAGCCATTTTTCTGAAGAGCAACTATGCAGTCTTCAAGAGCCCATAACTTCCTTCATTGCTGATGCGATAAGAAGCGGTAAGGATTGTTTCTTGAGGGGTCTCTGGAAGCCAATTCAGCAGGTTCGCTACGCTTTTTCCCTTAGATTCAATTTGAAAGCGTCGAAATTCACTTCAGGAAGTTTGTCTGCTCACGGCCGCTGGCAGAGAAGGCGTTTCTGTGAGAAAACGCTCGCTCGGGTCTGCGCCGTGAACGAGTCTGTGGTCAGAAGTCGCACTCGCATTTAAAAGTCCTCCATTTTCCTGAAGAAGCTGTCAGTGTAGTGATTGAATTGCATTGCACTGTTACGTGATACCCTTGTTTCACTTCCCCATAAAGTGCTCTACAATTTGTTCTCCTTGGGATTTCAGGAATGTTCGATCGTCGAAGACAGACCATGTTTTTGCACCACGCTCTTGTAATCTCGCCTATTGTAATCATCTGGTCTTCTCCATGATTCGATCGACCTATGATGCTTCAGATGAACTCTATTTCTTCACACGATGATCGACTACATGAAAATTCGTTTTTTTTTCTTGCGATGGAGCTGCAGTGATTTATGAATATCCCGTTATCCAGATTTGACTCCACCAAGCGTGAGCATTTTTTTCAACCGAGATATTTTATCACGTTTTCTCACAAATTAGCTGTCCTACTGTTTTTTTTTGCCTTCCATTCCTCCCAGCCTTTCACACACCGACCAACGACGCTACCGCTGTGATCGCCACCGGCACGGACGGTTGACCTTTATCCTACACATTCCAACGCTGGTCCCTCTGTATACGACCCCCTCCAATTTCGTTCGGCCGAATACGACCCCCTCGTTGTTCTTTTCGCAACGTAGGGTTGACCCTGCGTATATGGCATCGATGGTGCTGCAGCCAGCTACGCACCACACAAGTTGGTGGTCACTTCGACGATGTCACGGATACGACTGTCCACAATTCGCTCGAAGATTTTCATGCTGTACGAAAGCACGCGAATTGGGCGGTAATTACCGCAGTCTCCAGGACTGCCCTTCCTTTCCCGATCGGAATCGTCGTACTCTGCTGCCAGATCTTTTCTCTGCAATGACCTGGTTGAAAGACTTCGTCATTTATTCGGCAGGATTCCAGCACTCCGACTTATACAAGTCGGCCGCAAAGTCGCGTGACCCTCGCTTTGCCTTTCATCTTCTTTGTAGCCGCTATGGTCTCCTTCACGGTATCTTCTTAACGGGACCGAGCATTGGCGGAGCACACGGGATGGCAGCATGAGCAAATCTATAGTCAAGATGTTTTCCATCGCTTTGGTGTTTTCTTGCGGTCCGTCAAAATGTGGCCATTCTCGTCACTTATGCCGAAGAACTTTCCTGTATTCTCGGTCTGGCGATAGCGGAGCTTTGCGAGTCGGTAAGCATATCACTCACCATCGCGCGACCAAAATTTCTCGCTGACATAGCAGAATAAGCTGCTTTTGCAGAAACAACGGCCTTCTTTGCCTCTATCCGATGGCTCTGAAAGTTATCGGATGAGAAATAAGTACTGAGCCGCCTAAAGAGATTTGTGCGGCTTTGAGGAGGCTGCGAAATGGTGATTCATCTAACAAGATGTCCACCTTGATCCGATCGCTAGGGATTCTAAACGATTCGATCGTAACACGTCAAGCCGCAGCCAATGTCGTTTCCGTTCTAAACCAAGAGCAAGGAACCAGTGAGGAAACTACACCTGCTTGACTGAACAAAACAACCCACTTGCTTTCACGGGGGAGGTCTCGGTTACACTCTCTCCAAGGAAGCCCTTGCTTGCATCTTGCTTACTACTTTTTTACGTTGCTTCTTCTTTGCTTTAGTTGTATTTTCTTTCCTTTCTTCATTTTCATTTTCGCAATTGGGCTACTACTATCAACTTATCTTTCTGCGTTAGGGCGATGTCAGACTTTGCGAATCGAGCGATTCGCGATGTCTGACATTGGCTTAAGGGCGATGTCAGACTTTGCGAATCGAGCGATTCGCTAGCGAATCGAACGTCGCACCA
>KZ345038.1:169547-187017 GCA_002352805.1 Teladorsagia circumcincta
ATCTACAACACTTTGCTACCGAATGCCCACCTCTTTCCCTCTAGAGACCACCTTGTAGAGAAAAAATCTTATTGTTACCATCATGATGTCAAAGTCGACATCCAATCTTTCTTCGATCAGTATTCTGAAGAGTTCCACAGAAAAGGCATGGAACAGCATCTGTTGAGTTAGCAAAGTGTTGTAGATATTGACGATGTGTGTCATGCTGGATGAATGGAACAAAAAGGCAACAAAAATTATAAAATCAAAATTATGCCAGTTTGTTGCAAGACTTATGGACCGACCTAATACATACGCAAATACTTCCTCATTTCATTGTTTTTCCTGCGAAGTACATCTCCTGTGGCTGTGCACACCTTTGAGTTCATTAAAATAAATAAATAAACAAATAATAAATAGTCTTCGTATAGCCATTCTCCCAGAGCACTCTTGGTTGGAACCCAATACAAATTCAAAGGACTTTCGTCGCCGCCTTTTAGGCAGAGGGGACCGAGGAGTTGATTCACAGCTCCTCGAAAATTTGTTCCGTTTCTTTTATTATTGTAGCCTAACAATTCACCACTCACGGTTTTATTACAGCACAAAATTTCAAGCCAAATTTTAAGGCAACTATGTAAAAAAGTGAAACTCTACGGTATGGCACAGCTCTCACCTGATCGGATGCACTGCTGACGACCTCAAGCAGATACGAACCGGAACTTTGGCGTCCAACCGTACAGCATCGTTCTCAAGAAATGCTGCCTATATCAATAGTGATAAAAAAAATTATGAACGCCACCCAAAATTTCCAATCCTGCAATGTGAACTACAATAAATACCCACCTGGACAGTCACAAATGTGTCAAGGTGGGAAGCTTGTATGCTGAAAAATTGGCGCTCGGTGAAGACCTTTGCCCAGTTTTGTTGGTACTGAGCCATCTGCAAGTATCCATTAAACTCTTTTCCCTCACCTTCCTTTTTTTGTAAACTGAGTAATTTGGACATTAAGCAACCGCGAAACTGGAGCCTAATATATAGAAAATAACCATTATGGTATTCCAGACTTCCACTGCTTTCCAAAACATGAGTAGGGCTATCGGTCAGGTCCGAGCTATTTTTAGCTCTAAATCCAAAAACGCTGACGTTGTTCATAGCGCACTTAATCGAATTCGACGATCCTTAGGGAGCAATCAAAGCCGAATAATTGGCGACAATCAGCAAACGCGTCATTGCCTAGTCGCAAATTTTTAAAAATGTTTAGATGTCGGGGTTACCCAGATTGAGAATGAAAAAAATGAACCAAAGAGTAAAGTATGCATTCAAAGCGAAAACCATAACCCATGACCAGTGTGTATAAGTAAACGAACGAAATAACTATCAACTCCCACCTACTCTTGTGGAGGACAGGGGTTTCTATCGTTACACTGCGAAGGAAATGCTTAAAGGCGGATTTTACGATGAAAACAGGCCGTTGGAAATTAAGTTATAGGTGGTCGCTAAAGAAAGAAAAAGAAACCGGGTAGAGAAAAATGACCCAGAATCTAAGAAACGATACCCCTTCCTCGCCCGTTTATTTGCGCATTGATGCAACTCCTCGGTTCTGCTCTCTTCAACGTGAAGACTACCTCAGCTAAACGATTATAGATCCAGACACAAAACGACACGGGTTTGGAGGGCGTGCCCGGCCAACTGCGCCAAAGGGTAGGCCCTGCTAGGTCGCCGAGGCATACTCTTCAATGCGGACTGCGTGTCGATCCGCACCCCTGGGGGTGCGTCTGTATCCCCACCACGTGAGTTTCCCCTTCTTCGACCTTTTTTCATACCGCGGAATCCTCCTATAGGCCGATATTAGACTTTGCGAATCGAGCGAGCCGCTAGCGTCCGCGGTTGCGTCGCGGCCAGCGAATCGCTCTATTGGCTGGTACCGCAACGCGACCGCGGACGCTAGCGAATCGAAGCGCTCTTAGCGAATCGCTCGATTCGCAAAGTCTGGCATCGACCTAACTAGGCAAGGCCTCTCAAATAGTCATACACAACATCGAATACTAAGGGCGCCAAAAAAGTTTACCTGAAGGACTGTGAGCAGCATAACCAAATAAGAATGATAATTTCATACTACTAACTGCATCACTGATTTCTATGAAGAATTGTCACTTCCGAGTAAGTGCATGGTTCCCACCGGAATAGCTTGTATCTATACGTTCATGTACTCATCTTATAACTGGCTCTTTCGATAGATCCTACGTCCTGCGTTTCACTCATTCACTCATACAAACATCACCTTTCTCTGTTACTCAAACCTTTCAACCTTTTCTATGAGCTCGAATGAACGCGCTTAAAACAAAAGCTGGTATGGTGTTTCGTTTCCTGGAAGGGGAGGCAGATGGGGTGGCGATGCAGACGAGAAGTGGTCGAAACCAAGTCTGGTGGAAGGGGCACTTCGCTCACATATACCCAGGTTAGTATACCCAGTTAGCATCCAGGAGAGCCATCACACTCCACAGCAGGGAACTGTCGCAATGGGAGGAAAGTCAATATAACCAAATTTCCTTACACAGAAGCTGACCAGTATCGCGATAGATATCTATCACTCAACAGCATCCCTTAACCCTCCAAGGATGGATTACCAGCTGCTCCAAAACTAACTTCGATTCTATAAGCAGGAAAGCTGCGATAGGGGTGTATAGTTATATCCCAGAAATTCTTTGCTACCCAAAATGATTTTCATCAGAGCGCAATGACTTTGATTTCGGTTCACTCTCAGCTACCGTAAGTAATAGAGAATAGACTGAAATCGCACTGAGCATTTTTCAACCTGTCTAGACTCACTAATCTAGGAGGAAGGGGTACTGTAAGGGAGAAATCATCGACAAATTACTGAATTGTCACACAAATTACGCAGTAAAACATTACTGAATAATATCAAGTCCTAATAACAATGATGCTCTATATGCACTTGATACAAATTCACCTCGAGAAACGTTTTTGTACTTCTTTTCTTTTTTGGACGCTAAGGATGATGTTTGGACCATCTGGCGACAAATAATTGCCCTTCATTCCACATTTAAAGCAGCGAGTGAGTAAATCAACTGGTAGTAATCAAAATGTAGCGATTAAATCAGATTGCTGGCTGATAACCGCAGCGCACTCAATCCATGGCAAAATTCTGAGAATAGGTAAGAATAGGGAGCAGCAAAAACGATCACAAGTAACAAGAATGCTGAGCTATAGGCAAAAATTTCGCTCCAGCCGGGACTCCTACCCGGCTGGAGCAAAATCTCTTGCTTTCCGGGCAATTGTGCTTCCACTTACACCACTGGAACACTGTTTCACCCAAACTAATTGGGATTTGGGTCAGTTCGGGTTCGAAAGAAAGTGATGACAAGCGTAGAGGAAGACGGTTCTGTAGATAGGACGAGCGTTTTGTGGAAATTTCACCCGAGACACCTCATTGAAGTAGCATCCCACTATTACTTCCACAAAATCTCTAGGTCGTATTTTCCGTTGAAATCAACGTTAACGGTAATCTGAGCCATTGATCACGAATATATTAGCTGTTTTCACCAATTCCAGTGTAAACTTTCATATAGGAGTTATTTGGTGTCCTGCTTACAGATATGAAATTCGTTTTTGGAATAAGTGCTGCCTAAAGCAACAGTCCCAGCAGGATTGGGGTGGACGTGGCGTACAGAAGTCGCACCCTCCCCCCTCCCCCCCGCCCCACTTGCCAGCCGATTCGCTCACGATGACGATTTGCATAGTGAATCGACTTCAATTAGTCCCTGTGGTCCCAAACGATCGCAAAATACGGTTCACGATGCAAATCGTGATCGTGAACGGATCTCCACGGCTTGCAAAAGGGGGTGCAACTTCTGTCACGCCACGACCACCTCACCCTGCTGGGACTATTGCTTTAAGGCATATTTCTGTCCCGGGCTCTCCAACTTGTAGTGCCTAAAGCGAAGTCTATTGGAGAGAGGGACTTCGGAGTGGGTAAGACACGCATAGTTTTGTAGAAGTTGAAGTATTTCAGATCACAGAGCTTATCTACCTCCGAACTCTCCTCTCCCCAAGGGCTTAGTCTTGATCACGATCTAATCAGTAAGAGGGTGCGGTGCAGACGAGCAGAAAACAGGCGCCAGAATGTCACATCCATAATCAGAGCATCGATATACCTCTAGACAAAAAAAACAAAAGATTTGGGGGTTTTTTTTGGGGGGGGGAAGGGAGTAGTACCGTGAGGTATCAAAATAACATCAAAGCCCGTTCAAAGAAGAATGCTGGTGCGGCTAACTGATCAGCTCGACGGCTTGATGAGAGGTTCCATGAAAGCCGAACCACTAAAATGATAGCCAGCTCTAATTGAGTGTAGCCAGATAAGGCTAGGACAGCACTATAGATCTTACAAGGGAGGTCTTTCAGGGCAAGCCGCGCTTTTTGGAAACAGATGCTTGCATTTTGTAGGGACGCGTATGTGGACCACAAAACCATAATTAGTTTTCGCTTAACTGTGTTAGTAGAACCGAAAAAAGTGGTGAATGATACTCTCAATGGTTCGATCCCCTACGGCGACTATATCTTGCAATCATGGTTGGCGACCCATGATGGTTCAAAATGGTCTTGGCGATGGATATGACATCTGATTTTGACATCTAGTGCCATTGGGCACCAACCCGAAGGCATCAACCTAAAAGCAAAATCTAGTCGCGAGATCGAACAACCAACAGTTTCTTACGCTTCTTTTTTAGTACCGCTGAAACGGTTCAGCGAAAATGAAGCATGATTTTGTGTTCCCTGCATACGCCCCTACAATAAGCAAAGAATTTCAGCAGGTTTGAAAAAGCTCGGCTTGCCTTGAAAGACTCCCCCCCTGTTAATGGTGCTGAATGGAGCCACATTGGGGATTTTTAGGGACAACTGAAGCTGATTTCAGATGAGATTATGGAAAGACTACACCCAAAGTTAATATATTTTGATGTTAAACATGGACATGACATGAAAAATACAAAATCTTGGTAGGATACCTGTGCAGGTGTTACGTCATTCTGCGAAAACGGTGGTGGAGGCGGCTGGCACTGAAGTACCGCACGTACTCCGTCCTCAGCAACCGGCGAGTTCAACATTAACTGAACACAACACCAAACATAGTCCTGAAATCGTACTTGGTAGAAGTAATCTTTGAAATCGATTGAAACAAAATTGACCTTGAGAGAAGCGACACAGTAGGCAGCACTGATCGCTTTTTGCAAAATATCTAATCGCACAGCAGGTGGAATACCTTCTCTCACAACAGCAACCCAAAGCTGTAACGCACGTACCAAATCACCACTCCAATAGTAAACATTGGCTTTCTGGAATAAAACTTTTTGAATCCACACGGCTCCACCGAGAAACTATGGGCAACAACGAAAGGCAGATTCAATCACACAATAATATATTAGACTGTTGCAAAATTTTCCAGACTGGACCCTGACATTTATGATCTTGCCATGAAAATTTCTTCTTTCTGCGCTACTTCGTGAGAATTTTCCCGGACATCTCTTTCTAGTCCTTTAAGACTTGCTATTTCTACAATGGAACAGACAAGAGAGATTATTCGCACCTTGCTGTTTAACGAGTTTCAATAGGGTCACAATGTACAAAGTGCCATGAAGAAGATCAATCGAGCAAAAGTCCGTCAAGTTAAGCCCAAAATTACCATATTTGATTGGTTTGCCACATCCCGTGCTGAGAACACCAACTTGGGCGATCAGCCAAGAAATGGACGTCCACGTGAAGGTAAAGTCGTCAGCAACAAACAGCAAGTTGCGAATAATGTCTCTTACCGATTCCATCGTTGGAGAAGCAGGTTCGAATGGTACGGCAAAAGATAGAGGATAATAAAAGGATGAAACATTGATCAATCCTTTTTGGGATACGCGCCGCCTTCTGCTCCCCTTTGTACATTCGTAGTAGCAATTCGAATGCGATTTGACCTAGACGAGACTTGCGGGGGCCAGCTGAAGTCAGCGTTTTTATCCTCCCAGACAAAGCGATATTTTCGACAAGAACAAGAAACAAAAAGAAAGTGAAAAGTTGTTTCTGGATCTCCCAACATAGGTCTGAACAACAATTCCATTTATCTTATTTTTTACGCCCATTACCATTTGCGAGCTCTTCAGATGGCATCTTGAAATAAATCTAATAGCTCACCTCAATTATTCCTTTACGATACATACGGAAACAACCGTATTTTTTGAACTGAGCCATCGCTGCATTCAACAGTGAAATGACGCCTTCATAGTTAACAACCAGTCGATGCTAAATAGGCATTTTGAGAATCAAGTATTAAACGAAATCTCGTCAATTTACATTACAACTTATCTCTCAATGAAGTGAGAATCTGCGGTAAAGACCTTACCAGGATGGCAGTAACAGCATCTTCTTCCACATTGGGTGGAGCAAGTCCATCATAGCCGACTCTCCACGGACGTTGACCGAAGAACACCTAGAAATTTAAAGCAAGTTGACTGATCACCGTAGATTAGAATTTGAGTACAACATACCAGGAGAAATAGAATATTAACTCACAGTATTATTGGCCATTGGATCGGGAACTGGGTAAGGTTTCGTTACTGGATTACCTAAAGTCCGAATGTAATAATTAAAAATAGCCATAATTATAGCACAACTCAACAACTTACTCTTCTTAAGAGCCAATATGTTTTTGTTAACGGCCGAGTAAAGAGATGCAGCCAAGTCAAGATGTGTGCCTGGATTCAAAGTAGCTAACGCCGTCAAACCATTGACGACAGCTTGCTCAAAAAGCTGCGCAAAATGCCAACACTGAAGTGAAAATGAATGACGAACAATCTGTAAGATCCAAACAGCCAACAGATGCCCAAGGAAATCGCCTCCATACCTGCTTTGCGTTCCACAACTGCAACTCGATATTTGCCAGTTGGGGCGTCGGATAAACACCGGTTGGACCGGCGAAGAAGACCGCTTGATGGCGACGCATTTGATTGATCGCCTCCACGGCCATATTGTGCAGGAAACACAACTCACAAATCTGGAAACGAATTTCTCGATACTCTATTACGGGAAACAAGAAGAGTTCCGAGTGCAGACCACACACTACAAGTGACGACGGCCAAGAAAAACGTGACTCTTTCTCTTGCCCTCGTCATTGTGATGTGTGGTCTGCACTTGACGCTTTTCTTTTTTCCGAAATAGAGAGCACATGAGGGAAGGCAGCATTCACTGTTTGCGACTCTTTTGCAGTATGCAGATCACACGATCAATACTCATCTGATTCACAACGCAAACGAATTGCAACAGGATCGCGAACTGTGGAAGCTGCTTGACGAAGGCCACGGCTAGATTCGTAAGCTTCCTGCTAACTCACTTTATAGTTGAGCAAACCAACAACGCTGCGCCATTCGAAAATATCAACAGCGTCCCAGCTTTCCATATGGTCCTTGCAATGTTCATACGCTAGGCGATAGTTCCTGCAAATAATAAGAAGAACCAATCAGAGCATAAAATAAACTTCTACCAAACAAGACTTTTAAAGACACCAAAATCAGTCAAGCTCGTAAAAAAGGATAAAGATAAGATAAAGATAAAAGGATAAGCTTATTCGGCCGCAATTTGAAACGATGCTTTCAGTAAAGATTGAAACTCGATTATATGGCATCGTGTTTAGCTTCGCGCTCTCTCGCGCGCATCACATGGGCCTCATTGAAGCTGGCATCGTGAAGAATAGTAGGTACAGGCTTACGCGAAGCAAGCTTCAGAAAATGTGTAAGACCAATCCCACGTTGTACAGATCCTCTAAAGCTCATCGCGTGATGAGAGCAGAAGCATACGGTATGAGACTGCTACTCATCATAACGCCTTAGACATTCAGTATAGGTGAACTCGGATAATTTAGCGGTTGAATGATTTTCTGCTACAATTATTGGTGTGGGAATGGAATGTGCTCAGTCACACACCTTCCAGCGCCTACCACAGAGAGAAATTCGCTACTGCTCGAGGTTCAGATAGTTTTGTGGCTCGTACTATTGCTTCTCATGATGAAGAGTTAGGATTGAAACATGTTAACTTGCTGGCACATGGTCTCAGGTGCGCCTCCAGGAAGTTGGGCAAACGGTGATAATTCCTTTCCTGCAGCCGTCTGGAACACTGCTTTCCTTCAAACGAAAGTTGCGGAGCTCTAGGGCCAACGGGACACTGCAACCTGTCTAGCCTTCCCAATTAAAGTACAGATGTAATGTGTAACGACTGAAATATAGTGGCGTGGTAGGAATCGTGGTAAATAGGTCCAAGATTCAGGAAGAAGAGCTAGAAAACGTTGCCCAAAGCCTTCTTGTACTTTTTCGCTCAATTCTTCGAAAGACACTACATTAATAAGCACTACATTAATCAAACGGCAAAACAAAAATACAGATTTCGATTTTTGTCGAAGAAGGTTTGGACAACCCAGTGTGAAGCATCGAGTCTATGTGTGTGCCTGTCACGAAATTCGCTAATACCCGTAGAACCGCCTCGAGAGGTAGGGCCAAGTTTGGTTTGGATGTAGCATCGGTCCAGAAGTACAAAACCAACATCAGCTAGCGAAGCGGAGAGCGTACACCGAAATGGCTGGTGCCAACCTCACATAGTAATCTTGAATTGGATCAGCCCAGAGAGCAGGAAAGAGGTTCCAGATGGTCACCGGGCAGGATCAACTGTCCCTTGGTAGAAATACCAACTAGGGAGTCGCATTTGTGGTAAGCTCATCTATCTCTAAACTGAATTAGATGGTATGTAAGCATTCTCTTCTCTACTTTCACGGATTGATCCCGCTAATGATTGACTGCCTCCTGCCCATGGTGATTTTCATGTAATACTAGCGATTGAGTCATAACTAGCTACCTGCTTTCGCCAGCATGTGATCAGCAGTAAAAATCGTGGCAATATCGGCTTTCAAATACATGTGCGGATTGGGACCACAGCGCAGGTGTGGCGCATTTCATGACAAGGATTGTTAGAGCAAAGCGCTTCGAAGTCGAATTATCAACAACAATAAATCCAATATCAATGAAACACAAGCACAGTATATTAGAAAAAAGAGGACTTCAGATTTCCTTGTCGAATTGGGAGATTAAAATACAGCTACGCAACCTGAAATACATCCTCTAAAGACTTTGAGAAAGAAAATGAGTAGAACCAACAGCAATCTAGCTCAAAATATCAAGAGCAACTGAATCATATGTCGAACAAATGCAGCCAAGAGCAATTCAGTTTTTAAGCTGCGACATCCTGCCTGGAGTCGATTTCTGTGCAAGCGCTCAAATCTCAGACCTATTCGACAATGAGAGCAAGTGAAGAGGATAGGTACGATATTCGGTCATACCGAGAATGCTCAAAAGTTTACTAACAATAGAAGAGTACTGAATGTCGTACAGGGCCTCAAGGACGGCACAGCATAAACATCCAAAGAAGAATGAAACTATTATAAAAGTGAAACCAAAATATCGATGAAAAGGATACGAAACCAACCGGTACGCTGTGTGGGTATCCTGCCTCAGCTCGGAAATAAAAGCCAACTTGAACAGCTGTCGAACAACCAAAGCCGGAGAATTGTTAGGAATGGAACGTGCACGGATCGTCTGAAGTCGCTCATTTATAAATGGTGAAACTGAAGACTATGAAAAAACTAACCTTCAACTTCTGTTGATAAAACCCTTGTGCTAATTCATGGAACGCAGACTCCAGTTTCGAGACATAACCCTAAACTTTTGACGATTAAGTTTTGCAAATGTTCAGTGAGCACCTTAAGAAAGAAATAGAGGAGCGGTGCTTACCGTAAGATCACCCAGCATAGGTACAACGAAAAGCTGTCGAGGCGTCAGATGACATATTTGACATAGTTCGTGGGCACGTTCTGTAGCTAAAGGATCATCACCCGAAGTTGGAACAGACCTAAATCAGGTATTGCACTTCTCCAAATCAGAAAATGAGCAAATTTAAAACCCAGCAACCTTCAATTACCAAGCCCGGAATACAACAACCTGTCGGTCGGCCACGAGGGAAATCCCTTCAATCTTTTTTGGTGAAAGCTCCCATACTTACAGCGCATTTTTATATCAGATTCCACATATACGCTATAAACCGCCCCTTTCATGAACGGTCCTAGTGGAGGAAACAAATAAGACTTGCAGGGATTTTTTCCCACCTTCGATAGAATAATTGCGACACACAGCACCAAAAGTCGACATACTACACTTTTCTAGCTCAACCCTATTCGGAAGCATATTTTTGATCCGCACTATTCACAGCAACTCCAAAACCATTCGGGGTAATTTCAGAGCTGACAATCCAGTGCGATCCCAAGCAGCCCCTGGACAACGACTAAGGACATACTCCCCACTGCACAGTTCAACCATATAGAAAATTATGATCCGAAATCTGATAATTCAGATACGCGACAGGAGGCCCGTCGCGCGGCGAGATGGCAAAATCGCAGATGGGTCAGCAGACGAGTCGCAGCGCGTACTATGCGATATGAGACGTAAGATGGTACACATTATTTAACTTGACGCTAAATCAATACAGTATGCGCTGCGACTCGCCCATTGACCCGTCTGCGTCATTTCCATCTCGTCGCACGATGGGCATGCTGTCGGGTACCCTAATGATTCCACTGGAATGCCATTATAACACGATTGTCTCTAGTGCGTTTCAACAAATCAAAAATGGATGTCACCTTTGCTGCAGCAGCACCACAGCTAATCTGCTCGCATGTCCAGCACTGGATCGAAGGCTAGCGCATTTGCTCTCGGCTTCAGTTTTTTTCTCATTCCATGACGAGTGATCCCAATCAAGGTCGAGGAATAGCACAATCAACGCTGGAGCCCTTTCCAAATACTTCGACGGCCAGTCACGGCGCAGGATACCTGCAGGGTGAAATCAACAGGGTTAAAAGAGGAAAAATATGGAAGAATACCTTTGCCAATCAACTTTTCAGACTTTTGCGGTAGCTCTATTTCACCACATACCAGTCGAAGATTCAATGGAGGTCGATCCTGAGTACGAACGCTGAACAGGAGACGGATTGCGTTAAACAAAAAGAAACGGGGAGGCACATCTTTGATTGTTTATTCACTTGTTGAACCCATCGGGTCGTTTTTAGTAATTTGTGCGATGTCACACGGGATTTTCGAATACGAATTCAATCGGAATATTGTGCGCTACATCAGAACCTCGCCGAAGAAGAGGATGTCACTTCCAAGGTCCAAGGCGTGAGGATCCACAGAGTTTTGAACCTACTGAAACCATCACACAAAACCGCTCCCACTACGTCGGTGCCAGGATTTTCCAGGAGTGGAGTTGGAAAGGAAACGACGTCAATGAAGCAATGATGAGATTAAAAGACAATCCGAGAAACTATTAGGGGTGTCTAAAACTAGTGACACTTTTCAATTTTCACCACCAAGTCGTCGTGTGGACGTGACACCTCAGAAACGATAGGCTCACATCAGAACGGAACGAATTGATACTGAATGTATCATTTCCTATTCACTCCACCGACTCGATACATTCTAAAAGCATTTCCAGGGGTTTGAAAGAATCACATGCCGCGGAACCTTTCTGATGAGGAGCAATTTTCCAAATGGTGCTCTACATGTTACAGGAACTAAATACTGAATACTTGATGTCCGTTTCAGTTGAGCGTCCCGTGAAGGCCAAAAAGTGGGAAAGGAATGGTCCAAGGTTCATGAGATGAGCAAATTTTTGCACTGTGGGCTGAATCTCCTAGTTCTGCTCCTCAAAGCATCTGCGCCAACAGTAGATGTCATTATCAAAACCAGAACCACCCATGACAAGCAAATTTTCTCCGATCTTCTTTTGGATTTCGGGGGACGCTCAGCGAAAATGGGAATGTTTTGCGGTACACGTGAGAGCCCTACAAAATGAAAAGCCCGAAAAAAGGCGCTTCACACCCTGAAAACCTTCTTTATTGTTATCCACGTTCCCTTTTTCGAGTAATTGTCCATGGGGAGAGTTATGGCCTTTGAAAGACTGGGTACATTTGGCGATTTCTCGGACTGGCGTACATCGATTGGTAATTTTGAGCTCCATACAATTGTAGACACCTGCTCCTTTTGGTGCGACGAGACTCTGGTAATGGAAAAAATGCCAAAACCAAGGGGAATGAGGGCAATTCAGGGTAGTCGGGGTGTGTGAACCACTAACTCGTGGCAAAAGCTTGATCGTATGTGCCTGATGTCTTTCTTCGTGAAGAAGAGGCAAGTGTACTATGTATGTCCCTACCCTCTCACAAATAATTCTGCCTTCCAGTGATTTTTATACACGTCTGCACCAAACCCCCACTCTATAAAGGCTGTTATTATTGAACGGTAATCAATCTCTTGGATGTACCTCCATCGGGATTTGATAATAAAGCCAAAAGCTCTCCGATCTCCATGAACGAAAAATTAGTTTCCAACGCACTAAAGAATCTAACCAAGTATGAAAAATTTGCATCGTTATTCACTTACCCGAACGTGCTTACAAGAGCCGAATGCGATTCCTTATTGTTTGGATCAAGTCCCGTAAGGAATATCAACTGTTGTGGTCTGCCACCCAACCAATCACCGGCCTCCACCGGATCCATTACTCAAAACGAGAGTACATTTCTCAGAATTTCTTTTTATTAGAAAGACGGCTTTATATCGACTTATGTATCATACAGAGCAACTGGTGTTCGAATTATACATCTACATAACAATTTTATTCATAGTCACCATTAACACAAAAACAACAGGAAAAAGGTGCCGAAACGTCGCGTCCGTCAGTTAATCCAGCTGAAAAATGTGGAGTCATGTGTGTAACACCTTATGAAAAGAGTTTCTAAATTAAAATGAAGATCAAATGTGTGGATCTCTCCACTGCGCGGACACTACATGAGTAAACGCGTTTTCGACGAGATCCTCTGCTATTGCAGGATTAACTTTCCAATCACAACCATATAGGTTGCTGGAAATGGGATCCTGCTTGAACTAAGACAGAGAATGAAAAATACCTTTTTGAATCCAATGTCCTTCGCGTATTCTCGGAAGCACCGACGGCACATATCAAGTCCGTACTTTCGGATAAGACCATGATGGTTGGAACACACACGGCTAAAAAAGAAATTACTTGCTTTGAATGTTGCCAGTTAATCTAAACTATAATAATCCTCACACTGTAACATTCCAATACAAGTAAATAACAGTGTAAAGAAGGGGGTGTAGGAGAAGAATTGGCGTCAAGATGATAAAGCCGCAGAGGCGGACTAATGACTACGGCTCTCTGTGCATGCTTCACATGTAAAATGACCGAATTATGTCATAGCTAATGAAACAGAGAATTCAAATTGATGCATAAAAAGTGCCGAGTTGTAGGAACGAGCCGGGTTAACCCCAGAAAACATAACATGAAGAGCTTGAGTAAGTCAGCAAGAAATCATTCTTAAAATAATTTGCGTGACAAGACCCAACAATGGTGTTTCAGGTAACGCATTGATAAACAGATTAGACTAAATTCTGAAAAATCTTGCTGAGCACATTCCGTATAACGCACTGATGAGAATTCGCTGTCTGGTTGTGTCAGACCCACATGTTTTAAGCACACTGCAATGGCTGAATCTCACTACAAATAACTGTAGCTAACGCCTGCTCACCAGGTCAAAACCTACTGTTAATGGGAAATTCTGCAATAATGTCAGAATAGCGCACAATAAAGGCTTGTGGTACGAAAAATCGCTGCCTTGCAGCCGAACTTAAGGGCAGTATAGGGTGCACTGCTCAAGGCTATGGTGATGTTGAGCTTGTTCGTTTTTTACTTCCAGTATTGAATGTGATTTGTTGCAAAAATTTAGACCAATCTAATAAGAGCGCGATTCTCCAGATGCGAAGGAAGGACGCCATGATCGTGGTTCACATGTTGTGCACATTCTTCCAAGACGAAAACAGATGGAAGTTGTACTACTATCATTCCCACTCACACGATTTGAGCTCCTAGTCAGGATAGGGCTAGACTTCACTGTCAGTTCGTCAGTTCTAAGTGACTCCGTCACCTTTCACATCTCCACACAATGCAATAACAAAAACCTGTAACGAAGCCGACGACAACGTCACGATAGAAAGTCCCGTAATGATCACAACGGGAATTAATTTTCCCACACACGGTCGTCAGTTTTTCATGATTACGATGCAAATGCCTCACACATTCCATTTGCTTAAAATGGCAGAACAAAAATTTGCTTTCCCGTACAGAAATGCATCACACAATAGTGGTATCGCGGTTAACGAAGAGACTTACAATTCCTATGAGGAGTAAGCGTTGAAAAAATCAGAATGAGATCAAAAATACTATTACTAGCACTACATTGAAAAACTGTTGAGATGAATTAGGAGCAAATTAAGAGCAGAACCATTTCACTTGACGAGGTATTAGAAAACATAGAATTAGAGTCAAAGAATGAAGAAAGATAAAAGACTTCAGAGAAGCGATAGGAAAGGTGAGGCTCTTAGCTGTCAATGCTGCAGAATATGCGTAATCCGCAAAAAGCTTTAAGCACATATTCGGTTCCGTTGGCTTAGCTTTCACAATGGGACCAGCTTTTCCATGGATTGCTAATAGCAGAACTCACGAAATGATGGAAAATTCGACTCAGCAATTGCATGTGAACATCCACAAAGTTGCCATTTACTTCGACGAAACGTATTTTGAAAGAGCAGGCGATTTTATCAAGAGTTGGGTGGACCAAAAACTGCACTAATGCATTCAGTAAGAGTCTCCCAAAAAGAAAAGGCAGTGCTTAGGTTCGTGTCGCTCAAGGGAGTAAGCTATAGGTGGCGAACCAAATGCGAGAAAGTGGCCGAAATGGTGAATGTGAGAAAAGAGAGTAAACATCTGTCAAAGTTTTTGTCTGGTTTGAATGCGCTCTTGCTGCTTCTTTGCACCACAATAACACCTCCCCCACCTTTTCTGCAACCAAACTAGGTCAAAAGACTACTTGAAACCATGATCAACCATCCGTTCGCACTATTCGAGTAGGGGGTCGCAACTGTGGCCTCAAGGAACGGGGAGTCGCATTTTGGGGTTGAGCAAGGTTATCATAGTGGCTACGGAGGTTAATAGAAGCCGTTCAAGTGGGTTGCGTTTAGACGGGTTCCGTGTCGAATTTGGTAAAATTTCTACGAAGATGGTAAGAATTATGCAAAATTGATGGATTTGCTGCTTCATGATACCGATTTATCTTCCCCACCACGCTCGATCGAGGCGGTTTCGGAGGGAAAAGTGGGAGGAGTTGGGCTGCGTCGCTGTGTCGATTGGTCCCAGATCAAATACTACAGGAACAGCCGCGGTGGTGAGGGTGGTGGTCGGAGAAGGGAAACTGTTACGGGGGGAGCCAGGGGTTGCATCGAGACCAACTTGAGGGAGGGGTCTCAAAATTTTCGAAAAAGTGCGAACGTGAAGGTTGACCCCGCTCGAAACCACACTAGACCGAGAAGACTACTTGAAATCTCATGATAATTTCAATACTGGATAGTGGTACTGAATCAAATGCTCACACCGACACACTTTAAAACATGAGATGTTTAGAATTTCACGACACCCATGATAATGTTTGTTCTAGGCTATACTCCTACATTTTCTAGCCTCTTAATCACCAGCACCCTACAATGCCAGCATTAGTCCGACACGAACAATGCGAAGGAATTTAAATAGAATGAGAATAGCTTAAAAACGGTTCACGTTGAGTTACACCCAAGTCTGGAATCCGAGGTCACGTATTATTCGCAAAGAAGCTAACAAAAAGAATCCAATTGACCATCTGCGCACTCACTGACGAAAAAATATTGAGCAGCTAGCGCTCAGAGTTATTAATACATCGCTTCGACCTTGAAAAATTTCATCGAAACTTCAACTACGGCAGCGATTTAGGCGCTATACAAGTAGGGTGAGCACGCCACATTTTTTGAACACGGTAGGCGCGAAGTATATGTAAATGGGACTAGTGCCTGCTAATGTCAAAGTGTCACGAGAATCGGGCAAATCATGAGCCAGAGGAATTTATCAATCTAGGGTGTGGTGGTGAAGGCAGTCACGTATCAAGCGTGAAAAGCTGAGCGTGCCTACCCCACTTCTATAGAACCGCGATTTACTGTCCTGATAACGGATATACATTGTGTACATGGTGTTGGTATGGATAGCATTTCATAGCGAAACTGCTCCTTCACAACTCTCGTTAAAAACTACATAATGGAGTAATACGGAGCCCCAATAACGAACTGGACATTAATCCTTGCACCGATTCGACACCAATGGTGCCGAATGGACCTCTCGCCAACAATGAGTACATATTCGGAACCTTCTTTACCAGGGCACTGAAACACCCCTAGGCGTGAGTTCACAGCGAACATGGAGTGAAAGGTCAGAACTGAACGAGATGTTGATTTTCGGGATACTGAATAACCAGTATAAGCGCAATATCTAGGAGATTTTGGGATTGTAGGAAATAAATCATGCCCGGCTACTTCCCCAACGCTATAAATCAATCTTGCAATAAGTCTACGAAACCGACTCTATCTGAGTACTTCGCAGCGCTTTCCAGAAAATGATATTTCAGTAAACAGTGAACGTTCAAAAAATGAATGGGAAGGCATTTTACTCATCGGTATCCCGTAATAAAGCACTTAGAAACAAAAGGAACGCCCACCCCTTCCCCCTTTCCCCCAAAAAGTTCTTGCCCATCAAAACGGTTGCTTACCAATAGAAAAAGGAAAAGGTGGTAAGGATAAAACGGCAAAATATCAACGAAAACAAAGAAGATCAGTAGGGAAAAAGAAGATCAGAAGGCTATGTAGACCTACTGTAACAACTCACCAGGAACGGGATCCTGGACCGAATTTACGAGGATGCGAAAACCATAAGTTGGCGAAGCCCATAGTGAGTTTTGCTGAAATAATTTTGTAAGGGATCTGAGATGAGAGACGAGAATTCACGAAATAGATCACGATTACGTTATGTCATAAATAAAACCACAAATCCCTCCTCTCAGACTTTCAATACTCGAAGTATCTAAGAACAAGGAAGCACTGGGAAGAACAGCAAAACAACGGCGCAATGTGTTCTGGGGGGGGGGGGGGCAGCCTACAACATTGCATCAGGTCACGGAAACACTCAGTTTCAGGACTAAGCTTCAGAGGATAAGAGGGATTACGAGGTGTGTGAGCAATTCTCACTTCATTCAGAATTAGTCCTATGCATTGAAGTCAACCGTAGTGACTCTCTTATAGACTGCCCTCTCGCCCCGAAAGCGGATTGCGCCAAAACAACAACAAAAGAACAGTTGATACAGCTTCCGGGTCTATTCCAGTTAGGGGGGGCATCATTATGAAGTTTCTCCAGAAAGCTACGGCAACTGCGAGCCAGGGGGAATGAAGGCAGTCTAGGGGGGTGGGGAGTGAGGGCA
>KZ345038.1:187199-199010 GCA_002352805.1 Teladorsagia circumcincta
ATGTCAAGTGACTGCCCTCACTCCCCACCCCCCTAGACTGCCTTCATTCCCCCTGGCTCGCAGTTGCCGTAGCTTTCTGGAGAAACTTCATCACGATGCCCCCCCTAACTGGAATAGACCCCAGCTTCCATTTCCTGGCCCCACTTCGACGGAAGAAACTCAGCTTCAAAAAACATGAACAAAGTTAACCTAAAACAAGGAAATAACGCGGGAGTAAAATTTAATAAACCTATGCAAATGTTAAGAAACACAGTGGTAGGTAAGATTCATAAAAGGAACCGGGCGAGGAACTCAGGCCTAAAATTAGATACAAAACCAATCAAAAAGCGGGAGCAATTGCTAAGAAACACGCACAAAATTGGATAGAAATTACTTATTGTGGCCCATACATCATAAACTCAATTAACAAATTCCAGAAACAACAAAACAGATACATAAAACTAGAAATCATGCAATAGGAATGAGAAATTCGCCGCTTCCGAGAGCTGACGTGATTACGGTATTCGGCGCCATGGGTTCGTGATGGGACCGCAGCGCACAGACCACGCCCACGATGAAGACCGAAGGGCTGCCGCTTCATCAAGGGGGTGGTCCGGCAGTATCGTCGCCGTGCTTCAGGCTGGCGGCTTCTTCAAGCTCTCAATGGACTCCAAGTGTTTCTGGCCCCACTCGCAACCTATTTTTGTACCATTTCCGCATCTCAAATGGTTATGAGTCAGCTTTTAGATAAGGCGTTTCATGACGGAGTTGATCGCTGATTCCGTAAAGTATGCGCCAATCAGCACCTGATAACTAAGCGAAGCGAGACAAGCGAGCGGAGAAATGTGGGCGACTGGTGGTGTGGTCTGTTCGCCATTCTATCGTATTCTCACCACTTGTTGTCCAATTCGTCGTGGTGGGACCAATTCGGCGAGTCGTGTGAGTTTAGTTGTTCTTGCTTGAGAGTCATCTCGTTATTGACAGCCATCTCGTACTCGTTCACTCAGTCTCTCTTAATCGTTGTTCTTATTATGTATTCATGGTTTTAAGTTGATTAACACGCGAGAAGATCATTGCCTCTTCGCGGGCCAGCCCTGGTCACCGTGGTGATAATCCTGAAGCTCGTTCGCTGAGTAGTGAAGGAAATCCTCTCTCTCTAATCATCCATCCGCTTAAATGACGACGGGAAATGACAGAAATTCTACCTCGTCACCTAAAAACATGTCAATTCCACGCAAAACAAAACACCCCACAAAAATAAACAAACCGTATAGCGGCAAAATTATTGATCCCGTGCTTCATTCTGGGTTATCATTAGAAGAAGTGAACTGTTTTCCTCATACGCAATGAAGAAGAGGCTTGTAGTCAAATTTTACGGAGCTCCAAGATAAGGACTTAAAGTAGCACCTCCAGCAGAAGTCTCGACGAATCTATTCATTGTGTGGGTTACAGATTCCCACATGTAGTATAGTGCCGTTGTCGCGGCTCAAAAGTGCACAGCAGCGGTGCTAGGGTTTCACAAAGCTGGCTTGTGGTCGCTAATCTTGGCTCTTGGACGAGTTACGTAGCACACACTCCACAACACACAGCGTGGACTACGGCGTAGCGGCTAATTCAAATACGCGCGGGATAGTTGAACCGTAAAGCAGGCAACTTCGTTCAACTCGTCTGGCCTCGCTTCTGCCTTTTTTAAGGAGAATTTTCGTTATGAGCTCCTTTGACGATTTTCTTTGCCTTTTTTTGGTCATTGTTAGTCAACGTGGCATCCACAGCTTCATTATGAACCGCTGTGACTCCACAAATTCGATCTGGGGGTTGCTTCAAGAAAAACTGGGATGCTCTTGATCATAAGGAGCTCATGGCACGGAAACTTGGCAATAAGAACATCTTTCGGATCTGCGACGGGAGGGGGAAACAAGTGGGACAACATAAAAACTCAGAGTGGGTGTAAAAGCGTAAGCGAAATATTCTACACATCCTGGGGATCTCTTTCACTGCGAAAACTGGGATTACTGTAGGCAGCACAAACTATCGCGCCACACCCCCCTCGCTCCCCCCTTTTTGTTACATATCACTTTCCTCGACTGTCCAGTATGCAGAAGGCTGTGGACATACGGTATTACGGTCACCGCTTACTGGCTGTGATTGTTGCCTAGAGCTGCTACTATTTAGGACTAAATCCCTGGGCCATAATGGCGCTAATTGTTCAGGCATCAGACGGTGTTATATCCACGATATAATAAGCTGAACTCCCACTTATAGGTACCCGATAGGAGGCTCGTGCCGCGGCGAGAAGGGAGAGACGCAGACGGGTCAGTGGGCGAGTCGCAGCGCGGACTGTAACGATTTGACGTCAAGTTAAATAGAATGTACTATAGTACGTCCCACATCGCACAAAACGCGCTGCGACTTGTTCACTGACCTGTCTGCTTATCTCCCTTCTCACCGCGCGACGGGCATCCTTCCCTGTATTGCTTGACCACGACCCTCCTGTGCGAGTGTTGCATTTTCGTAAACCAGCTTTTGAAAGTGCACTGCTAATGCGGGCGATGTAGTTGCATTTTCGTTGCTACTGTCATGCCTATGTAAAAAACTGAACAATCACTGGGAGAGGAAGAGGAGCGACTCTCTTATTTTTTGTATTTTCATGAATTTGCTCTCGAGGTTAATTGACAGTGGTCGTACTTTGGAAGCTGTCATTCAAGGCTAATGTTAGTGTGGAAATCAAAGGGTGGAACTATACTACTATAAGATGACTGAATAAGGCGAATTCGAAGGGGGATTTCACGATAAGTTCAAAGATCGAAGAAGGGCGAAATTCTCAGGGGGAAGACAGGCGGACCTTCTGAGGGTGCGGACTGACAGGCAATTGGCAGCGAAATACCTGAACTCGGCGATCTAGCATGGCTCACTCTTGGCCAGTCGGCGCGGCACGCCCACCACCTATGTAAGCGCTTGCCGCATTATGGGCGAGTGAAAAGAGCAGAGAGAACGTTAGCGTTGAGGAGGGCACAAAGATGAGAGTCGCATTAAAGCGGAAATCAACGGGCAAGGAAGGTTCTGTGCGGTTTCGCACGGTTTTTCCTTTTTTTTTCTCGTACCACTCACCATCCTTAACTTAATTTGAAACAAGTTGCTTTTTCATCGTAAATTCTGCCTTTTACGTGCACATAGTTTGATTCTCATGGAAATCGAATAACAATGTTGCTTGGATACAAAGACGCAGAACAATGCATTCACTTCTTTGCTTGTTCATCACTTGCCCTTTTTTATGGCTGGACTTCACATTTGTATTTAATGACACACTTGCTTGGAGCAGACATGAAGACGGGGATCTTAAGTTCGCTTTTCCCAGTCAAGGTAGCCGTTGCCGCGAAAACTTGCCATAAATTCTCTGTGGATTGCTCTTATGTGAGGGCTTATTTGGCTGGAACCTAGTAAATCTCAGCCCTCTCTTCTCAGTACAAATAAAGGCTATACATATCGATCGATATCCCTTCTGGGAACGTTTTTCGCCCATGGTGTTGCTAATTGTAAGAATTGTGTCGCCATTGCTGATTGATGCTGCTCAAAAAACAAAGGTGAATAGCGAAAATTAGCGTGACTCTGACTCGTTAGTGTTCCTTTACTGATGAGATTTTCCTCAGTTTTATTTCGACGAGCTCTCTTTGAAAAAGTCTTTTCGTCATAGTTTTCATCACTATATTTTCTATCAGTTGGGATTAGCATGAAGAAGAAGATTAGGAAGCTGCGAAACCCGATGTTAGGATTCTTCAAGGTCTTCAGGGAGTCGTTTAAGAACTGATTGGTCAACAAAAAAAGCAACTCATCTTTAAGATTGAATCCATAGATCTTTCGCTAACATTCCTATCCTACCGTAGCTGTGCGATCATTCAGCACAACGATATGGTCCTCACTATCGGTGAAGTAATCTTTCATGGAAGAACTCAAAGTCTGAGTTTACTACGAAAAGGTAGCTTTTCGGAAATAGGGGTGGAGATGCTAGTGGCGCAGAGATGAAGAAGAAGCCATATGAAACGGCCTGGAACCCGGAAAATAGGACCCCTCACTGTCCGTTAGTTTCCACATTGATGCGACTTTCATCACTGTGCCCTCTTGAACATTAACGCTCTCTGTGCTATCTAATCACTTGTCGAGTATAGACGTGTGGCTAGTTAGATAGTCGGTGGGCGTTCCGGGCCAACTGCGAAGGAAGAAGTCCATGCTAGATCGCCGGGGATATCCTTCAATGCGAATTTCGTGTTGGTCCACACCTTTATGGGGTCCGCCTATCTCTCCACTAGGTAAGTTCCACTTTCTTCAATCTTCGCTCTTATCATGGAATCCTCCTTTAACTACCAATTGAACTACTGGGAAAAAAAGTGGAGCCCAAAATCCCTGTACGGGCCAACTGAACCCACATCACCGAGGCTTCAAGAATGGAATAAATTGTGGTTGTACGGCAAAGGCTATGACCATACTAGGCGAGCGGCGGTGGCGAAGACGGCAGTGATACGAAATACAGTATTTGACTACAAGAGGCTCAGAACGATGTGAGAAAAAATTCCACCGTCTTCTGTCTCGAATAGACGCACACTGAAAAAGAGAGGAAATGTAGATGCAGAAATCAGCCCCAGGGTGAACCGACGTCGGAGTTTCTTCGAAAGGGAAGTCAAATTTGGTTCCTTAGAGAAAGTTGATTATGGGGTCAACATGGTTTTTTTGAAAAGTAGTGTAAGACTTGGTTGTGGTGTAGGTATTTCTTGGGAAGATCTATCAGAATTTCTCGAGAAATTTTCACGGAATTTCGGAGACACTAGAAATATTTTGGAGTGTTCCTTTTGAGTGGAGCCCCTCCCGCTCGCCCTACCAACCCAACATCAGAAATGTGTGTGCTGAAGGATGAAGAGGATTAGGTGGATACTTACATATACTCTATTTTTGAAAACGAAAAGGCGTCAAGTGCAGACCACACACCACAAGTGACGACAGCCGAGGAAAACGTGCTTCTTTTCTTTGCTGTCATCACTTGTGGTGTGTGGTCTGCACTCGACACTTTTCTCGTTTTCCGAAATGGAGAGTATGTATGTTTGAGACAGAACAGAAAAAACAAATTGACGTTCAGGTCCTGGAATTTCTAACAGAATAATAGGGAAAGTCACACATATAGTACACACAGTCACACATACAGGATTAACCGTGCGTTGCGCAGTACCAGCAAGGGGGTCGCATTCGAGCTCTTTTAGAGGGGGTCGTATTTTTGAAAGGTGAAGGTGTTGTGGCGATAGCAGAGGTGGGCGGTTGTGTCTGAATGGTTATGACGATAATGGAGAAAAAGTCTTGAGATCTTGAAAGAAACAAGCAGGAGGGAAAATTGGAGGATTCTCGTTCCTACTTACCCTCCCCCTTCCGGTCCACTGCGGCCGTTTTCAAGGGAAAAAGCAGAGCGCTTGGGCTGTGTCGGCTGGTCTCCTATAATTAAATACTAGAGAGACGGCTATGATGATGAGGGTGGTAGTCGGGAGTAGTGGGAAGGAAATCGTGCCGGACCATTTGAAGGGGTGGGTCGTGAAGTTCTTGAATCTACGCAACGCATGGTTGACCCTGAGTCGGACTCATTTTTTTGTGGATGACCGTGTTTTTGAGCACTCGCCAAATTTTAGTGCCCATTCAGTAGTATTTTATCTAGCCAAATTTCTTTCAATTCTTTTTCATAACTATTGTCTTTATTCCATCTTTTTTTATTCCATTTTTTAAATTCTTTTTTTTTTGTTCGTGAAAAGAAGTGGTCATCTTCAGTACCAAGTTGCTACTCAAAAAAGCGTTGGCATCAACGAGGTGCCGCCGTTCACGTCAAAAACGCTCAATGTTCAACCGGAAGCCAACGGAGCCGCAGCCGTTGACATATGCGAATATGGCGAGATACGGCTACGCCTTGAATACGACTTTGCTCAGAATAAGGTGAGTATCGGCAAGGGAACGGACTTGAATGAAGTTGGGCGTTGTAAAGGTGCAACTTGTCTGCAAAGCTCCTCACGAAAGTGCGTTCTAGATTCATGCTGGGAAAGTAGCAAAATCCCGACCCCACTAATAACTAGTATTTCAAAATGTTTCCAAACTAAATTAACTTTAAAGGAATCATCCACGGAAAACCTGTACTTCTTATCTGCAGGACCGGATCTGCCCAGTGGGCGGGATCGCAAGCGCTTTTGTGACAATGTGCGGAGCCACGTGTAAGTTTCTGGGAAGGTCTAACATGAAACCGGTTCAACTTTACGCGTTCAACACAATTGTACGTGTTGGCTCCCCAGCGCCAACAGTTGTGACAGTTTTACGGCGGGAATTCAAACTTCTTATAGCCTCTCTCGTCGTTTGGATTAATATCAAAACCAACGCTTATATTTCGTACTGTTTGCTATCCTCGTGAAGCATGGGGGCTGAGGTATCAATTTCTGGTGAATGGGATGAAGGCGAAGTTTTTCCGTAGGCGATTGCTTTAACAACTTGGCATGCAACATTAGAACATTCGGGCATATAAACAAAAGTTTAGGGGGAGGTGATCGATTGTTCTCTTTGTTCTACTTGATTCGCAATTTTTAAGAATTAATTATAACCTTTTCATGACTGTTGGTGAATTTTGTCCTAGAATAGGCCCTCTGTGCTCAAGTAGCGCTATTTGTGCACGCCACTCCATGATATCCGAATTCAAGGTCTCGAAAGGATCGAGGCCCCCAACTTTCTTCACACTTTGGGGCGCGGCCGCGGCGAGCACGGGCGAGTCGGTAGTGCCCGCGAACTGTGCGGGTAAATTTAAAAACGCTCCATCAGCACTGTCGCGGGCACCTTGAGTGCGTTTTCAAATTTACCCGCACAGTTCGCGGGCACTACCGAGTGAGCCGCGCCCAAAAATGTGAAGAAATTCGGGGAGCCGAAGATTGAAATTCATTCAGTTTGCTGAATAAGAAAGAGAGTTTAAAAAAACTACTTTCAGAGGAAAGAACTCACTGTCCCCATTATTTTCGGGGAATCTTCGTTCACAGTATTTTTATGTTTTTTTTTATCTAAAAAAAAGAATCTTTTTTCTCTTGGGCCTCTCATGGGTTTCCGCTCCTTAAGTATCAATCAGATGACGAATTTAGGTCTTTCTGAAGCGCTGCCCTCTCTCTTGGTCTGCGCTGTGAGCTATTCATTAAGTGCGGCAGTGGGCAGCCGAGTAACGTTGGCGTTTCGGAATGTTGTTAGCTAATTGCCGATTCGGGCCAAATTTCTACGAGGGATACTCATGAATAAACAAGGCCAAAATTCAAACCCATAGACCCGGTGATAACCATGCGCCAAACGGGGGTAGAAGCTGGCGTGGCAAATCAAGTGGGGCCAAAATCACTCTCGTGTCAATTCGCACTAATTATATATGAATGCAACATATAGCCGTGTTTTTCGTAACGTAGGCTCTGGCGCAGACGGACAGAATGTCCTTAACGTTTATGGGTTGCCCTCCTCAAATAAGCGTTTCCGCGCGTAAATCATCTACACTTGTAGATCTCATAGTCCGAATGCTCTTTGAGCCAGCAGCTAGCTGACGTCACAGCACGGACCGGAAAAGCGTATCAAGGCTTGTCTCCAGTGCTGCATCACATCAGTAGAGCATACTACCGTAACCTCTTGAATGCGAACTCGCAGCCTTATAAAAATTCCATTAGCAGCAATTTCAATATCTCTTTGAATATGGTAATTTGGTGAATTCCTACAAATTCTTTTTCAATTCTAACATAAACCTCTTTGAGTTTTTAAAAAATATAGTTACGCGTTTCCGGCGAGTTCTAAAAACGATTTTCTCTCACGAAATCATATTATACTAACTGTTACTTTTCGATTTAGGTGCTGTTTGAGACGCACTCTCCACGATCAATTATGTGTCGTTCATATTTGGCGATTGTACGTGCGACTAGACGATTAGGCGACTAGCCGATTAGTCTGTAATGATAAATATACGGATAGATTAGGTGATTGGGCGATTAGGGGAGTAGGCGGTTAGGCCAGTAGGCGATCGCTTAGTGGGCGGAGCAACAAATCAATACTTACCTTTTCCTATCGCCTACACATCTTATCGCCCATTCAATACGTATGCTTTTCTTTTTTAATGATCGCTTTTCCACTTAATCGCACGCTCGATCGCCAACTATGGACGATCCATTAAGTGGGGTTGTTGAGCTGAAAAATGAAAGTGTATTTGCGAAGTGGACCTCCAGTAGAGAGAAAACGTTTAAAACGCATCGAATTCAGGGGATCCACTCCAAAACGCCTCTAGTAGCCCCCCCCCCCAATCGTCCAGTGCGTTCAGACGAGCACTCTTGACATGCACTTCCTCCTTCATAAACCCGTTAAGTTCCTATGTAAGTGCGGATGGAGCTGAATTAAAAGTGCCTTGCCCAGGGCCTTGGGAAGATCAAAGGCTGTCGTAAAATGACGTTTATGTGAGGGGTTTACAGCCACTTTGGATTGACGGATATACCGCAGAAACACTGATATGTCATAAATCTCAACACAATGGCCTAGGCAGCATGAAATTTCTGCCCCTTTATTTCCTTTTCAGCGTGAAAGTGGCTAGGGAGTAGGGATGGACTAAAATACATAGTATGTATGTATTTATACGAGAACTAATTATATTGATAGAACTAATTATATTGAGTGTAGCATTACTATTATATGTACCTTGTATTTCGGAAAACGAGAAGAACGTCGGCTGCAGACCACACACCACAAGTGGCGACGACCAAGAGAAACGTGGCTTTTTCTATTCTTTTTTTTGGCCGTCGTCATTTGTGGGGTGTAGTCTGCACTCGACACTCTTCTCGTTTTTCGAACTAGAGGATATTTGTGAAAATCTATATGCTGTCACGAGAACAGTCAGTGGTATCATACATTACTGAGCTGAGCAAAGGCACATACAAAGCCATTTTAACTTGAATAAGAACATCGGTTTTGGACACTTTTTGGATTCTTTACACTCTTATTTCAAAACTCATTTACTGTATAGTTTTAAATGTCATGTTTCCACATTTTTAGTCATACATCACTACTTTATTTCGAGGTTTAAATCATCTTAACCATTAATCTTGTTCATAAGTAATCGGTAGTAAGAGCAACATCCCAGCAGAAGTTGTCCCGAAGAAACTATTCACTGGGTGGGATAGAGTAGCCCACATTTAGTACTGAGGTGCCGTTATCGCCGCTCGAAAGTGCGCGACAACGACGCTAGAGTCTTACAAAGCTGGCCTATAGCCACTAACTTAGCTTTTGGACGAGTTATGTAGCGCACACCCCATAACACGCCACGTGGACTACGCGTAGCGGCTAATTCAAATATGCGCGTGGTAGCTGAAAGCAGACATCTTTGCTCAACTCGTCTGGCTCCACCCCTGTTTTTAAAGGAGGTTTTATGCTATGAGCTTTATTGACGATTTCATTTGCTTTTTTTTTCTTTTTCAGTCCATTTGGCATCCACAACTTCATTATGAACCGCTGTGGCCCACAAATTCGGTCTCGAAGTGATGGCTCAATTACGGTCGAGTTGACCCTTTGCCTGTCCTGTTCGGCAGGGGGACGGGGAGGGGGCTCGTGGAATCCCGAAATCTTTTAAACGCTACATTTGACCCTGGCTATCTTATCTCAGCGCTTCCGCAGTGCAGAACCAGTTTATGAGCAAAAGACTCACTAGTTGCAGGTTGGGAATGTTTTTCAAGTGAGCAATTTCTGACCATTAACCGAACAGAGGAAGCGCTCGTTCTCCTTGAGTGGAAATGAAATCCGTTTGGGGAATTGATTGCATGTCTTCTTGGATGATGAGGTTTTCTTTCAGTTGTCCGTGACAATACTCGACGCTCATCGACTTCCCGCCATGGACCGGAACGGCATGTCCGATCCCTATGTGAAATTGTGTATTTTACCGGAACGAAAGCAGAAATATGAGACGAAAATCATACGAAACTCACTGAATCCTGTCTACAACGAGACTTTTCTGTTTTCCGTGAGTTTTTGAAGAATTTATGGCAATACATCTTGTTTGTGCCGCCATTTCATCCAAAGGTACATTCTGTGAGAGCAAAAGCTGTATGATTGGGTTTATATTGAAACAATAGATGCTAATTGACCCCCAGTGAGAGAGAGATGAGGGAATTTCTTCGAAAACGACAGGATAGGGAACGGAGAGGGATAGGGAAACGTCTCGGAAAGGTCCTTTTTCTGAGCAGTTGGAGCTTATTGTTGGGAGACGAACGCCTTGAGAGACTCAACATCCAAGACAAGGGCACCGCGTTCAAGAATTCTGAGCCGCAAAAGTGATCCTAACTCTAAAACTGAGGACCCAGCGACCTCGTCTGCGAGAGAGATCCATCCGATATACTAGTTGCGGTCTGTTTCCCTTGAGCCACTTGAGAAAGGTTCGGTTTTCAAGGGCGATCTGCTTTGACTAAGTGAACAGTGGTTTTCTAATGGACCGTATCAAGCTCGCTCTGAAGGAGCTTTCAGAACCTAAAGGCATGTCCTAGTTTCCTAGGCAAGTTGGTGTGGTTCGTGCACACGAATACGAATGTATCGGTGCGAAATGGGTTGGCAGTTAAGAAAAAAGAATCCGTCCAGAACGCTTAGGTTAAGGGCTCTCCCCCTTCATAATCAGCTGTGTTAAGGCAATGAGAGACTAAGCGCGGAGCGGAGAGTATGAGGTGAGAAAAACATCTGCAGCTCCAGCAACTTATTTTGCAAGTCCTTAGCACTCTCGTTCGATGAATTCCGTTCACGGAAATTCCACATCTGTGATTGTTCCGTAGGGGTCTATCCTAGCCTGGGGTGTGCCTTGGTTGATCAAGGGAAATAATGGCCTTTCCAGATGAGGGTAATTCTTCCACATGGCTTCACAAGAGAGGCTCCTAAGAAACTTGTAAACTTGTCAAATTCGCGCGCTCTTCTGTAGAGCCAATTTAGTGATTTGCATAGCGGTTCACTTTCGATCCCGCACATGTGATGCTTTCCATGCCGCTTTCCGCGCCTATCCATCACATTGCTGGAACTACTGAACCCAGCCTTTGGAGAGGATAAGCGCGAGTTCAAGTCACACCATTTGTTCCATCATGGGATGGCTCAGGACAGCAATGTTCACGTATGCGCATACCTGCTATCCATTCGTGGAGAGAGTGGCACTCACAGTCCCAGATATCCCTTTGAGGCCAATGTCAGACTTTGCAATTCGAGCGATTCGCTAGCGTCTGTGGTCGCGTCTCGCTGGTAGCTGCGCGACCGTGGTCGCGGACGCTAGCGAATCGATATGTAGTACCGAATCGCCCGATTCCCAAAGACAAACAGTGGCCTAAATTGGACACTGAAGGAAAATAGCCAAAATTGTTTGGATTCTTTTGTGTATTGGAATGTAATCAACCAAACTACCACTGTGTGGAGGCTCCGGAAAGCGATTAATAGGGTTGGAACACGCACTCATACACTTAAGCAAAGGCATCGAAACAAGCTTTGCTGAGTTCTATCATGCCTTGTTGTTTTGTATCTGTAAGAGGCTAAAAAAGCCTATTAAAGGCAGAATTTACGATGAAAACCCAACCCATTCCAAATTACTGTAGGTATGGTAAGTAGTACCAGAAAGGAAGCGGAACCATAAAAACGGCTCAGAACCCGAGAAATGGGACCCCTTTCTTTCGCCTTGATCTCGCCATTGATGAAGCTCCCATCGCTGTGCCCTCTTCAACATAACGCTATCTCCGCTATCCAATCACTCGCTGCGTACAAACCTGTGGCGAGTGATTAGACAGACGGTGGGCGGAGACA
>KZ345038.1:214480-224523 GCA_002352805.1 Teladorsagia circumcincta
CAAACTCCGCCCACTTTGTTGTACGTCACGCCCAGCACTGATATTTATGTTTCCCTCGTCCACTAACCTCTATCTACGCTTTTTCCGGTCTTTCAGTAATCTAGGAGCCGGGTTATGAGATTTTGTAGGAATCACCACTTGCTTAAGAGCACACTCCGCCCATTGTAGGCTGACCTCCGCTCACTTTATGTATGCTGGGAACACCTTAGAAACTACTTCATTGCACCAATTTTTTCCTGCTCTGCAGGTTTCCTCCTAGCCGAGTTATGAATATTTTCACAGAGCAACGCTTTTTTGGAGAACGCTCCGCCCACCGAGGGTTGGACTCTCCACTCTCCTCAGGGTGGGAATTTGGCTTACCGCCGCACAACTACATTCACTTTTGTCCCCAGTCCTGAGGCTGTTTTGAGTCCGAAATTGAAATCATGGTCCTCAGTACCGCTCATTTGGATGCACGCCACGCCCACCGTGGGCGGGGCTCCGCCTGGCTGATGTATGTTTTGTACTTCTAGAGACATGGTCCACCCATCCCACACTTGACCTGGACTCGGTAGCTTGTTGTTCACTCAGTATCGAATTTCGTGACAGACGGACAGACAGACAGACAGACAGACAGACAGACAGACAGACAGACAGACAGACAGACAGACAGACAGACAGACCTAGCGCATTATATATAGTAGGGATAATGGCCAACATATATAAACATATGTAAGGCCATTATATATATAATTGTAAAATCTATTGCGGAAAGCGAGAAGAGCGTCGAGTGCAGACTACACACACCACAAGTAACGACGGCCGAGAAAAATGTGACTTTTTCCTTTCCATTGTCACTTATGGTGTGTGGTCTGCTCCTGACGCTCTCCTCGTTTCCCGTAATAGAGCGTAGTCCTTCTTCAGGGAGAAGAATCACTCTGCGCCCAACATCAGCCCAACGCTTAAATTGACCCTGGGCATATTCCAGAAAGCGGCCACCCAACACCACAGCTTTATTCCTTGTTATCCTTATTCATGCTCTCCTCTTCATCGGAATACATCCGGCACGCGAGCCTTATGCACAGCCATCAAACACGATGTTGTTGTAAACAGGACCAATTTAATCATAACGGAATTGAGTCCGTAGCAAATCTCCTCCGAGTAACGAGTAATTAACAAATGCATGGCGTATCTCGTATTTTCAGATCCCTATGTGAAGATCTACCTCTATCATGGACGAAAATTGTTAAGCAAGAAGAAGACATCTCGCAAGTATCGCACTTTGAACCCCTACTACAATGAGAGTTTTCAGTTCAAAATAGAGCCAATGATGATGGAGGTGAGTATTTTTGAATGCCAGCAAAAGAACTTCCTCTTATCTTTTAGCATATGTATTGAACAAACTGGATAAGGGTGGGAATGCTTACCTAGAGTAGGTTCTCCCTTCCAGGGGAAGGATAGTGGATAAATTAGTCCCAGTACAGTACAGTCTTCAGTTTCCCGCGGTCATGTTTTTAGCAACTCAGTAGTGCAGGTGGCCACGGGCCTGAAAATAGAAATCATACGCTGGTATTCGTGATGATATTTGATGCCACGGGTGTTGATAACAAAAGTCTGTAATCACGAGATGCACGGAAGTGGGAAACAAGGGGCCATTTCCTGTCCTTCTCCTGGGTGAGGGAAGAAGAAGGCATCTCAAATCCTTCTGTTTTACCAACCAAAATCGCCCTGAGAAGTTGTATACTCGGAATGCTTGTATGTGTGCGTGAAAGTAACCATGTGCTGAAGGAAAGAAACAATATCGTTGAAAACCAAAAAAAAATAAAGGGATCTTCCCTTCCCCTTGCCGGGGAAAAGCATAGTGTACGGCCCAAAGGTAGAATCAGTCTGTCTCAAAAAGTGCCCATCAAAGGAGACGCGAATCCGCATCGGTGCAACATACATAAACTGAATGATGGTTAGCAATTCTTCCTTTAAAAAATGGAAGTAAGGCGTGTGGAGTACTGGCAAAGCGGTGGAGGGGTCAGTTGCTTTGAGTTGAAGGTTGAACATTCTACTGATCCAGCACCTCTATAATAACGTACATACCACAAAGCGCAGCGGATAACAGTACTCACCAGAAGAGAAACAAATGCCGGATTCACTATTGGTAAAAAATAGCAAAGGCAAGGGTGGCGAACTGTGCCCCATAATAGCTACCAATGAACACCATGTTTGGAAAGGTAATGAGATAGGCAAACCAGCCCTTATGGGGTTTCTGCTGGGGTCCTATACTGAATGTTGGGGGAATGGGGTCCCCGAGGTCGATGGTCTACTTGAACTCGGTCGGTACGATAGGAGAGCGATGAAGTGGTGCAACTACGTCCAAGTTCCGTCTGGGGCGAAAGTTTGTTCATAACCCAGCACTTTTGTAAAACTTCTGAAGTCTACATTTGTTAGCAGACTTCTTTTACATCAGCCTTCCTATGCAAGTGATTCTGCAGGTCAAATTGCATTCAAGAACGATATCGAATGGAAGTAGAACGCGTGGCGCACACCAAAAGGGACTGATCAACGCTAATGTTTCTCAATAGTCCTTCAATATTTATGAGTATCGAAAACCGAACTATTGTAAAATATAATAGATTGAGGTATCGCTGGGTTAGTCGTTCAAACAAGAGCACCTCACCTATTAAACTTTTCCTAGCTTCAGAGGAGCGAGAATAGGCACTATCGGAAGATACTTTCTTTATTACATGTGCATCAACTGAATTGTCCTGGTATTTCTTATCCAATTTTAACCCACCCAGGAAACATTTGGGTAAGGAGTACCATTTGGCCCTACTGACTTGTTCTGATACTTTTACTCGAAAACCTGGTTCTTTCATAACATTGATCATTTCAGAAAGTTCATCTAGTCATCTCTGTGTGGGACTACGACAAGATGAGTAAAAATGACTTCATCGGAGAGGTACGCCACTATTCGCATCTTTTATAAGGGGAAAGCCTTGGTTCTCTACGTTTTAGGAGAACAGGTTTTTTGAGGGGGCGGGACTCACATAATTTGATACATTTCAATAGAGGAAAAAAAAAACTTATTCATTCTGCTTCCAGGTGACGCTCTCGTCGCGCTCGCTCAACCTTCCACAGGTGGGGACTGCACATTGTTTGAGATTCACCTGCCAGAGCACCCTACCTCCAGTGTTCTCTAGAATTGATGCCTCATTAGATCCTAATGATAAGATGAAAAGTGAACTCAAAGTCACACCTTACGATCATATAGTTGTGGTTAGTGCGCGAAGAATGAAGGAGTAACGGACAGTGAACGAAAAAAAAGAAGAAAAAATCGCGGGAAACCTTAGGTTATGTCAAAGATGTGTCACGCTATGTCAATGATACAGCCAGCAAGGTAAGAGATGATGAGCGTTAAGAAGGAAGACATTGGGACAGGAATAGCAACGAGCTGAAGGGCTAGGATTATTCGCAGTTTCGACAAAGCCCTTGCGCTCCTGACGCACTTTTGAGCCGCGAGAACGGCATTTTTGCAACCTTAGTCGACACAGGTCCATCCTGTGCTTTGGAGGAACTTGTACAGTCTTACTTGTCATGTGGTGTGCCTTTAGTCTACGAATGCAAAATATGAAGCCTCCTCCTCTTTCTACTGTGACACTTTATGTTTTGTGCTAGAGCTGGCCTTATCACGGGTACGGCACCTACGTTTTTTTAGGTCACCCATGCCTGTCACGAGCAATGGGCAGAAATGATGACGTCACGACGACCGGTCGTTCAATGGCATACGCTACAAGAGCGGATGGAAAAGGAAAAGGAGTCTAGTAAGTCGAAAGATTAGCCGTGGAGCAGAGGGATTCGTGGTCGTCCACGTTATCTTCAGCGATGTCAATACTCGTCGACACATATCATCGGATACGGTCAGGAGATTTTAATCTGGTGAAAGGTGGTTGAACGCCCCAGTGGAACAGATTTGGGCATTTGATGTGTGTGATGTGAGATGACCATCAGACTTCTCTGCTGAAATTGTGCAGCAGTCAAATGGGATTCATATCGCTAACAGATCGCTCTTATTCCTCTTGGCTTTCCCCCCACTTTCATCCCTTTCCTTCTACTCTCAATTCATTCGTCTCTGGGATTTCTCTTGAGCAACTCTCTCTCATCATCTTTACTCTTCCATGTAATTTTCCCTTTGCATTAGGGCTGAAAAGGATGGAGCTGAAGGCATCATTCAGATGAAAACTGCTCTTAGAAATGACCTTGGCAGGAGGAACTGTGTGTTCAGATACATATTTAATCTCCGGGCATGAAGGAGGTTTGATAAATAGATGGTTTGTGGGATTTATGCGGCACATCTGCTAAACATGAACAGGAAATTGAAGGCATTTTCGAGGGGGGTGATAAATGATTTTTCGCTGCCGTTTTTCCTCAACTGGTGTGGAAATCATGAAAATGAAGGCCTCGGTGCTAAATATTCACCCAAGCAAGCAACGTAAGCCGTATGAGGGGATGAAGATTTCGATTCCCGATCCATAGGCTCTCAAATACTCTTAAAACTCCGCTCCGATTTCCGATTTTTGGAAACCTGAGGCGTGTCAGGTAAGGATCGCGGCGCTGCAGCGATCGCGGTCGTTTGCTTGGGTGAATATTTAGCATCGAGACCTTCATTTTCATGATTTTTAACCTCAATTATTTATCCTAGCGCGAAAGTGCTACAGTAGCTAGGAGTTATGGCTCAGGTGGATGTACTCTATAGTTTCAAAATTGCCCACATAGCGGATTTAGCGCCGCGCCTTGGTGTGATAGGTGAAGCAGACCTACCAGGCCGGTCTTTTAAGTCGTGCCCAACTGGTTCGATCCCCGGTGATGACTGATGCTCGCGTGATGTCACAAAATGGTACACGCGGCTAGTAATGGAGTTCATATTACCATCAGGACCATCAGCAGCTTATATAAGTAGATTTTCGCCAATAACTGATGTCAAAAAGGTGCGGCGTTTAAGCTTTTTGCCCCTTTTTGGCATTTAAAGGGCCGCTCAGGAAAATCAAGCATGCTTCCATGTTTAATGCATGGCACCTACATCATGCAATAACCCTTTTTTTAAGAGGGGCATGACCTGAAAGACATTACCGGTTAGAGTCTGCAGCTTTCTTCTACGAAAGTTGGGGAAACCTTTATCAGGATTTTTTGGCACCTCTTCAGGGAGCAACACTGCTAAAGCACGGAATTCGCGATCATTCAATCGAGCTAACTGCTCAAAGTACCTGAAAGTTCCAGCATCCCAAAGAAAACATTGATCGGCAGGCCCCCACTGTGAGGATTTTAAAAAGAGCGATTGATACAGGAAGTATTCCAAAAAAGAACATCTCATCAAATTCTTGCCAAAAACTCAATTTTGAAGAGACATTCATGGTGATCTCAAAGGAGGATCATTACATCTTTACTCTTCAGTTCGGCCATCCACGTAGCCTTTCTAACAGGAGGACCGAACTACTGATGATCCAAACATATCATGGAACGTGAGAGTAGGAACTACTGAGGATTCGGGAAATAAAAACTTTCCCGATTCATATACTGAATGCTCACTCAATGACTGAATACGCACGAAGAATGTATTGAAAAATCACTGACGCAGTGGTGAATGTCATCTCGTCCGCGATGGCTTCCTGAGACTGCAGTGGCTTCCTGAGATAGACCGTGCTCCCCAGTTTTTCTACATGACAAAGGACACCTGAAATGTGCGGATTTTCTCTAGTTTGCATTCGCTTCAAATCAGGGTGAAAATCGATCAAGAAAGCGGAAATGGCTCGTCGAGGATTTTTGCTTGTTCGATCACGCTCTCTCGCGCGGATTTTCACTCTCCCCGTACATTCACTATTGACCGTTATTCATCCTGCTTCAAATACATTTTCGGTCCATTTGTAGAATGTTCTTGGATTCTGCAGTTTAACATCCTGCAAAGGGGTGAGAAACCTCTTGGTGTTGAGTGGCGGACCATGACCAGAGCTAGTGGTGTTGCTGTTTTGGAAAAGGAAAGGGATGCGGTTCGCACCTTTAGGTGATTGATCAACTCCCAATCTAATCCTTGCATTCAAGGTGGCCCTAGTATGACCCATGGCTAAGTAATTACAGGATGGTTTCAGGCTTAGTTCCGCAACTATCGTACACAGCTTCTCTCCCCGCCCACCTTTTCAGCCCTTTCTAAAATATTATATATTTGAACTAGCAAAACGGCTGAAACAATCACGGTTACTAACTTCATCTATGATAACGCGAGCGTGGTAATCAAGAAGCTCGCGTGACACCCTCACGCGAGGGTCATTTCATTCGCTGTATCACTCCATACATACGCTAACGACTGTGATAAATATGCTTAAACGACAGCCTCATTCGATTTGTTGATTGCCATACGAGTTCTTCGTGGAATTATTAGGAAATCTACCGATTAGATTTCTATCACCTTATCTGTTTATCGCTGTTTTTATTGACGACTTTTATTGAATCATATCCATTCTTCACTGTGCTGTACATTACTCCTCGTTTCCTGTGTCATTATTTGGTTGCTACTGCTCTGTTGATATAATAAAGACTTATTTCTGTTAGCGTTCTCTCCGGTTCCAATTGAAGCAACAGTCTCAGAACAAATTCGAGGAATAAAGCGGTCCGTAACGAAGTTGTACGCAGGGAGTTGACTGATGACGAAGAAAAAGGGAGGAGAAGTCCGACGAGGCCTCAAAACGGGGCTCCCCTCTTCGGCTCAGAAATAAAGTGAAGGATGGGGTGGACGAGCTGCCTGAACTTGCGCGCAGTAGATGCGCCCCAATTGCAATTGCTGACAAGTAGCCAGCATTCGGGGCGCAAAGCTGACTGCGAGCAACCCGAGCGAAACCACACTGCTTCATTATTGGTGCCGCAAGGCGCCACATTAGTTGCTTTAGTTTATCGAGTTCAAGTAGCCCCTGTGGTCCCAAAACGACCGCACCGCAAATGCCCCCGCACCCAATCACGCGCTCTCCAGCCGCACCGGGGCCCGGTGGATCCGCCTCTACAAACGCGTCGGATCCCCTTCCGACGCCTTTCAAAAGTAAGTTTTCAGATCAGTGACACCTTCTCTACACCTGACTAGGGCTAGTGCTTCTCTCCACCCCATCAACATCGAGTTTTTAGAACCCTGCTGAGACTGTTGCTTCAAGGCCAAGCTAGGTGTCGAGGAAGATCTTCAGCCGCTATTTCCCCAAGGGGGACTTTCAAAATAGGACATTTGACGCTAGTACGATACAGTGGGACTAACCATAAGCTCAGGAGAGGAGTAAACGCCAGAGAGAACGGAGATTGTTCACATCCTGTCCCAGAATCTTTCTCCTAACTGGGAAAGGTCATTTGCTCAACCCGACCAATCAAAATGAAATGTATATCACTATACGAGCCTTAAAACGCTAGAGATTCAAATCTGCTTTCATTATCTGCTAAACGCTTCTCTGAAGAGAATATGGAGCAAAAAAGCGCAGCGGCAGTGGTCTGGACTCACAAAAAATGGGTACTGGAATCAACTCCTTGGCAAGCTTTCTCTTTTGCCGTTTGCGGTAAAGTAGCTTGGAGGGTCCCACCGACACCGCTTATCCAAGATGCTTGCGTATACTTACCTACCTGTACAGCGAAATTAAGGACAGTCAATGACGAATTTGGGCGAGATGTGCTCCTGAATACTCTGGGCTGTGCTGTACAGGCGCCAGGCACTTTCGCATCAAGCAAGTGCGATATTCGTAATCAGGAAGTCGGACTTCTCACTTGGGCAAACTTTCGGCCAAATCTTAAATTTTGACCTAATTTCGAAAATTCGGCCAATCACTTACTCGCTTATCCATCAACCTGATACAAAATCCTCGAATTGGACTGGAATTAACCTCCTAAACACACTCCAGAGATTGTCAAAATAGTGTCTGACCTGCCCGTCTGCATCATCCCAGGATCTACAAGGCATTATTTTCAAGAACAACCCCTTCTCTCCTTTCCCCCGCCGTCGATGATTGTTCAAACCTAGAATTGCGGTTTGGGGAGAGGTTACCTCGTAACGGCTCCGCGTTTTCTCAATGGGGTGGAAACCTCGCGTTTGGTTAGAAACTCGTTGCTATGGGTAGTGTGATCCCTTGAACACGAATATGGTAATTATTTGTCACGGAAAAGCCTAGAACCTACAAGCAGTAGACATTTGTGCTTGATGCACCATACCGTAACTTCAGCCTCTTCGGATCTCAGGCAAATTGTGAAGACACGAGTCGACCACAGTTTTGTAGCTAAACATCTGTCTCTCCGAAATAGGCAGAAACATGGCTCAATTGAAGCACAGAAAGCTAGCAGAAGGACAAAGCGTGAAGCGCTCTTGAAGAGGGCCGCGGAAGGGGGGTTACCTGAAAACTGTGTTTTCGGGGTGTGATACGCTAGCGTGGAGAGCGACTTCAGCGCTGTCAGCGCGCGAAAAGCGAGAAAGGCTTTTGCCCTAGTAAACCACACGTGTTCTCGGATGAGAAGTTCTTTTTTACCGTAGAGGAAACCTTCAGTCGTCGAACTTCAAGGATGCTTACCAGAACTTCTGTGGAATCCGGTGAGACACGAAGGATGGCTCTCTGCAAGCAGCAACCAGTTCCTGTCATAATCTGTGCTGGGATCTCGACATGCGGTTGCTATTCACCGGTATCTGCTGATCGTCCATCCATCGTGCCACTTTTTTGCACCTCGCGCCACAACTTCACTTACCGACTTCTAAATATTTATAATCAAGCACGAACGAAGAGTCTCGTACGTGAGGTAAGCTATGTCCGAATCATGCCCGCCTAACTGCGTTCTTCGAGTTCAAAGTGGGGAAGGGAAAGAGCGTGTTTTTCAAGCTTTGATTTATTAACCTCTATTGAGCCCAAATCTGTCCGAGCCAGGAGTGAGCTTTGCTCAGCGATACACCTTGTTGCCGTTCACCATGATGTATCAGAATGGTCAAACCTACTTCGCTTCAGAGCTTACAGCCCGGAAAAAATCTGATCCACGAGGGCAATCGGTGTCGGACTTGGACTAACTGTGCTTCCATAAAAGCTATCCCACACGAGTTGTTTTGCTGTGCGATCACCACACTCAGGCATTTCATTTACATGGTTGATAGAGGTCCGCCTTGCTTTGGAAAATCGTGGAAATTTGGTAAAAGACATCCTTATAAATCGACCAGTAATCACAAAAGTGCGTCGCGAATTCAGTCAGCATCTTCTATCCTGTTCCAGCTTCACGCGGTGGCTTAACAACGCCGTTACAGCAAAATACAAGTAGTCTACGCTCACCAAACAGCACCAGAAGCGATAGCAGAAGCACCAGTGGTTTTATCGATCGGAAGGAACTAAAAAACGGCCAAATTCGACAAAGCGCTTCAATCCACGCGAAGAAAGGAACGAGAATCAGCCGCGAGGAACTTCTCCCCTGTTTTGGCCTTGTGACAGGCCACGTCTCCTGTCATCAACGCCTGAAGCTGGTCAGAAAACTCCGACTACTACGCCCAAAACTCACGAAGTGTGCCTGCTCCACGACAGCCGGGACCACGTGTTTAAAAATGACACGCTTTAGATTAAGGAACTTAGTTGAGACGTCCTACCAGATCCACGGTGCAGCGGTAATCAGCCTCCTTCCGTAATCCATAATCCAACTATTCCGCTTGCTAAGGAATCATCTCACAGACGAAAATACGATTCAATGAAGGAGCTCGAAATCGATCTCCCAGCCTGTTTCAGTTCGAAACGGCCGACTGTCTGGGCGCACAGCATCGACTCTCCTGTTAATCATTGCCAACAAATCACTTTTAGCGATGGCCCATAAGTGATGATGGATGTCGATAGTTTTTGAAAAGAATCATCCCTAATAATGTCGAAAAATGGTCGTGACATGCCCTGTACCTTGTGACGACTCAACTTCAAGGAGGATTCCACGATAAGAGTGAAGGTTGAAGAAGGGGGAAACTGCGTAGTGTGGAGATAGGCGGACCACCTGAGGGTGCGGACTGACACGCAATCGGCAGCGGAGGACTTGTCCTCGGCGATCTA
>KZ345038.1:228345-238886 GCA_002352805.1 Teladorsagia circumcincta
CGGAAGTCACAGTCAAAAGGTCGAAGGATCGGACCCTTATCGTAAATGCTGTTTTGCATTCTTCAGGGATTCAGTTGAATGGGTTCACAAAAGCGGCTTAGCAGTATCCCAGAAGAATTGAAACAGTAAACACAATAGGAGACCGATCCTTCGACGTTTTGACTGTGAGTCCCGACCACTACCGCTGCGCTATTTCGCTTCATAACTCTGTTCAGAAAGGCGTATAGCAGATTTGGAATTCAGAATTGAGAACAGCGCTCGAAGGTACATTCAGGCGCATGTATCGCTTCTTGAATGGCCATGGCGACCCGAGGGACTTTCCTTGTTAGTCCTAGGTGATCCCCCGTACATTGCGATAGCCCCAGTTTCCTTCAATTCAAAGCAACCCTTATCCTCTAAGTGCTCGGATGGGTGGGATAGAAAAAGTAGTGAACACCAGTGAATACTTGTTTACATGAAGACTGATTTTGAATTTCCGGTTATCATAGCCCTTCGGTATCTGTTGTTCGGTTCATTCACTCGCAATGTTCCTCATCGAACAGTTTCTGGAACTACTGGGTATCATCGAAGAGCGCCAGCCAACGGCGCCGCCCGGACAGAAGCCTCCCAGGTTGGCTAATTACAATTCGTGACTTCCTATAGGAAATTCCGATTTTAGCTCTTTTCGGGCACGCGTCGTTCCGACTGCTACCTCGACAGGTGATTGCGGCGTCAAGGGCTCACCATCTGAGAATTGGACCCAAGAATTCTGGGCGCTCATGTCCTTGGGGGGGGGGGGGACAATGACACTGGGACTATGTCTGTGGGAGAGGGGCCAAGCATCAAGCAGAACACATATTGCTCACGTACTCTCCAGAATCCCTGCCACTGAATAAGGCTTGATACCAAGCACAACATTTGGCTCACTAACTCGAATGCCCCCCCCCCCAAGAACATAAGCGCCGTTGAATGTCCTCCCACCGTGAGACTGTAGATGGGAAACCATGCGCGTAGTACTTACTAGAGGCTTTTCAAAGGAAAGCGCTCATGTCCTTGGTGGGGGGGGGGGAGGCAGGACATTCAAACAGGGCATTCAAAACCGTTGGCTGGTGACACCACAAGGGAGTTCGTTTATGGTGTGGGACGCTTTTTCAAAACGATTTTCTGCATACTGTAGGGGCTCTCACGTGGGCTGAAACATAATATTGTGTTTCATTTTCGCTGAGCCCCCTAAAGGCCAAAAAAGGTTCGAAAAAATTTGTTAAGGATGGGCGGTTTTTACTGCGTTGGAGTAATGTTTCGGACTTGTAGAAAAGACCACGTGCATATCGAGGGGTGCTGCTGAGGATAATAGCGAGAACCACGTGAAATTCCAACGAAATTGAAGTACTGTTCAGTGGTAGTGCTGAAGAAAGTGCGGCGGTTTCATAGAGGTCGTCGGTAGCGTGCCTTTGCAGTGCATCGGTGTTCGAGTGGATAGCGTGTTGGGCTCGGGTTTAAGCGGTAGATGTGGTCCGACTCCGCTCCAGGCCAGATTTTTGCATTTTTGGTTATCACTCCCCAATGGGCTCCAAACTGCTCCAGCGTCAAAACTAACGCAGTATCTACGGTAAGGACCACAAAGAGTGCCTGCAAATGGATTTTCTATCAAAAACTGGTGGAATAAATTCTCAGCGCCATACGGGCGTCAAATGACGCCGACGCCAGAAACGAACCCCATATTCGTGATCAGGACCCTAATTTACTCCCATATACCAAATTTCATGAAAAATCGAGATTTCGACCTAACTTCGGAGAAGGGGGGTGATCATGGGCGCAGCTATCGGGATGAGTCCGTGTAAGTTGAAGAGCCGTGGGCAGAACATTTCACGCCTTGATGAAAAGAAGAATTTGTCAACTTCAACACCATGCGTGTCCTGTTGTACACCAGTCGCTTGAGTGTCTGCCATTGTCCAGCCAGTCGTGGAACTTCTCATATTTGGGAGGGAAAACAGAGAAATGGTTTCCAGTTCACCGGCTGGAGGCAAATTCGAGCTTCTGACCTATCAATGGCCAATTTTTCGGATCTGGGTCGAAATCTCAGTTTCCCCTAAAACTTCCAGTATAAGGGATATCGAGTACCCTGATTACGAATATGGCATTCATTTTTCCGATAGCTCCAGTTTACCACACTTCGGCGCCATTTGGCGTGACAACTTTTTTCGGACAGGGTCCGTTGTAAATCTGAAAGTAAAAGTTACTGATGATCTTGATGATGAATATGATATCTATTGTTAGCTTTAACGCTATTTAGAGCGAAGTTGGAAGCTCCAACCCAAATGCAAAAATTTTGTCATCACAAGGGGTTAAACCCTGGACCGTTTCCCATCTTTTCCCATTTCCTATTTTTCGGGGTTCGCGGCTGCGTTCAGCGAAAATGGACCGCGATTTTATAGCCTACGCACAAGCTTCTACAACATGGAGAAAACCGTTTTGAGAAAGCTTCCCACACCCTGAACTTGTAAGACTAAGTCTACGAGAGGGGAGAAACGCCAGGGAGACAAAGTCGCTCACGTCCTCTTTCGGAATCGGCGCTCATGTCCTTGGGGGAGGGGGGGGGGACATCACAACATGGCCGATGGTAGGTGGCACTAGGACTAAGCTCAGGAGAGGGGAGAAACGCCAAAGAGAACACATATTGCTCACATTCTCCCCCAGAATCCTTGTCATTGCCTAAGGCGTAGGTCCCAAGCACCACAATTGGCTCACTGATTTGAATGTTCCCCCTCTCCCCTCCTCAAAGGCATGAGCGCTAGATCCTGAAATCCTGAGAATTAGGTCGGATCGCTCGTGTTTTCAGACGTTTCTCTCGGATGCTGTTGCTCGAAACAAGCGCTATTTAAGCGCATTGATTCTAGAGAGGGAAACATGTAGACTGCCCGGAGAAGCGCTGCGGCTTAGAAAGTACGCGAAGATGAAAACATCCAGCCTGGAACACCCATCCTCGCCAAATGTTCACTGATGCTTGACATCAGATTTAGCACCCTCTCCGAATGCTTACGTTAGAATCACGAGAGAGCGACTAAAGCAGTGACAGTTGTTTGAGCAATGTACACAAACTTCAACCGCCCCTGTTGTGAAGTACAGAGTTCGTGCTTGTCAACGACGCACGTTCCAGCTTCACATGTGTTCGGAGGAGTTTGAGAGCTCCACATTCGCCTGATGGCGACAATCGACCCGCCGTCGGCAGGGCCCCGTCCAGCGCGTCTCGATCGACTCCGCCTTCGAGTCCACAGGAAGTGCTGTTTCTGGGCTCCACTCGCCAAATCGTCCCGTATTTCTGGCTTTTGATTTAGTTATATTGATTTTGGTATTGAACAGCTCTTCTTCACTCTCCAGTATCTATGACATATCCTTCAAAATGTTATGCGTTTCAAGTGAATCTTGTTTGACATCAAATTCACCGAGATTACCAAATTTGTTCAGGGGGGGGGGAGTCAAAGGGCAATTTAAAGATCTTAGGGCTGAAAGGCGAGCGTTTTCCCATGTGAAAATTGAGGAAAGAGTTGTCAAGAGGTCTTCTTCTCTGTTTCTCTGCACAGCGCTATGCCTCGTTAACACAAAGCACTTATCAACATCTGCAGCGCAGTCGATTTCTCACTCATTGCATCATGAACTCCTCTGACTACCCTTCCCTTTCACCTCTTTGCTCTGCCTATCTCGCCGTGGAAAGGGGGGGGGTGGGGAGACGAGCCAAAAATTTTCGTGATGGCCGCGCATTGGATTAGTTATTGCGTCATCATGTTTCGAAACACGTATTCGCTCTGAAGCCGCCGAATTTTCTTACCGCAGGCACCCAGGCTCATAGGAAATATTCAAAGTCATCTACGTAGTCCGCTTCGGCGTGAGCCATGCATTCGTCGATCTCGTTCTGAACTGCAGTGGTATTTTGTTGCATTCTTAGGGGGTCGGCTGAGACAGTAGTCGATGCTTTTGCCTTCTCACAATCAGAGGAATCTCATGCCTGTGCTCCTGTCCTCGGCGGGGGGACATCCAAGTGAGTGAGCCAATAACTGTGCTTGAGACTAACGATAAGCCCTATGGAGGGAAGGGGATACCGGGGGAGCATGGGAGCAATCCGCATAGTCCTAGTCTCACCTACCATCGACCCTATTTCGAATGTCCCTCAAGCACATTAGTGCCTTTATGCCAAATAATGAAATGGTGGAAGGTCGACCGGCCCAAGCTGGACTTGAGCTGAGCAAGCGCTTAACACAATTCAACCCTGCCTGAAACCCGTAACAAATCTATTTTGTTCCTTTTAATGTGAACGTGCACGATAGTGGCTCGCTGCTAATAGCGCATGACATAAAGGAGGGGTGTTCCGAATGCGGTGGGTGACATTTGGTGACTTCTTCGGCTGTGAGTTACGAACCAGGGACCAACGCAGCCGACAAGAAGGCCTACATTTGTCGAAATTTACCGGGTCGAATAGAGCTCAAATAAGGCGCCTGAGCGTCGAAGACTGGGGTGCGTTGGGTTTCGATGTACAAAGAAATCCCAGCTTGTGTGCCCAAAGCTCCAACACGCGCTAACCCAAATGAGGTGGTCTTCCCTGCTTACTGGAAGAAATCGTAACAAAACTTTACGGGGTAAAATGGATGCCGAATATTCAGCGAAGGCATTACTAAGGGACAAGGCGCCTTGGGAAGATTTCCCATGATCCCTCTCTCTCCCTGGGGCTTGATTCCAAGCACTGTAACTGGCATTACTAGATCACGTGGGTGTCTCCCCCCCCCCCCCCCCCCTAGAACATGAGCGCCGCAAAAGTATATCTTTTCAGTCAAGTCAGGGTTTGATCATCAATATGCTTCTGATCTTTTCGCAGATTCTCCGATCCTCCAACTATCCGATTCTCCCAAAAAGCTAAGTGAACCTGGCTAGGTCAATGGACGCCCATGCCTTGGAGGGGGGGGGAACATCCAAGTGAGTAAGTTACTGTGCTTGGGGCTAAGTTTTAGGGAGGGAAAAGATTTTGGGGGAGCATGTGAGCAACTTGTGTTCTTCCCTTTGTTTCTCCCATTTGCTAGTCTTAGTCTTGTTCCCACCTATAGTCGACCTTATTTTGAATGCCCCCCCCCCCGCAAGGATATGAGTGTTGCTTTTGGTTGAAGAAAGTCAAATTAATCAATACGCACGCACTGCCTTTCGAAACTCCGTTTTCCTCAATGATGAATAGGGCATCAAAGTATACTACACTTCGCGGTCCTGATTAGTCACAATTCTGACGGGCTCGGTGATTGATGAGCTTCTGCTTTCTTCCCCTTTGGCAACACCGGTCGCAACACGATATCCTTGTCAGCTGTTGGTGTTTTTTATCGGTTTTGAATACGTGTGATAACGGCTGACTTCGAAAAACGAATCGATGCGACTTCATTTTCTACTGACCCTCGGTTAAGGATGGCTTCCTACTCGCAGTACCTCACCAAAGAGAAAGAAGATGAACTTCGCGGAATCGCTAACGCTATTGTGGCCCCCGGCAAAGGAATTCTCGGTAAGTATTAGCGGTGCTATCGCAACATACGGGGCTTTTCCTGAACTCCCGTCCACGTTTCATTAAGGTGTGTAAATGTGCACATATTCAAACGTGGTAACTAGTGGTTTGGAGTACAAACAAAAGACGCATGGTTTACGTAATACTCAGGTTCAGCTCTTCAAAATAAGAAAATAGAGTAGCTAATAAGAAAATAGTAAGGAGCTATGGCAAGTACGTGGTGAGGCATTCCAAACCGCAGGAGGCCGGTGACAGACTTTGCGAATCGAGCGATCCGCTACTGGCGATTCGCTAGCGTTCGCGGTCGCGCTGCGGTACCAGCCAGTCAAGTGATTCGGCGGACGCTGGACGGTGGACGCTCGATTCGCAAAGTCTGACATCGGCCTAAAACATCTCTTTTTCAAAAATAGTACTAAGCTTTAAATGGAGAACAAGAGACTTTAGGAAGGCGAGCAATTTTCTCCATTTCCTCAGTGTTTCTGCCCCATTCTTAGCTCAGTCACAGAAGATGCCCCCGTATCTTGCGATAGCCCCCAAAGTGATTAGATGTAACAAACTTGAAAAAACACTAGCGAAATGCGTAGGAATGGAATCGCTGGCTTGGGGTCAGAATGTACACGTTTTAACGCGTTCAAAGCTCCAACCAGGCATTAACAAGTATGTATTCACAACTTGACAAGGAGGCACACGTTTAGATTAAGATGCCCCCGTATATTGCGATAGCACAGAACTATGTCCCATAATGTCATTTATTGCAACCCACTACAGCTGCTGATGAATCTACTGGAAGTATGGATAAGAAAATGAAAGGCATTGGCACAGAGAACACTGAAGAGCAGCGCCGAAAGTACAGACAGGTAAGCTCGGATACTGTAAGCACCGCTCAATGCATACTCAAGTGACTGATGAAATTCTAGCTTTTGTTTACCGCAAGTCCTGAAATGAGCAAGCACATCTCGGGTGTAATCATGTTCCACGAGACTTTCTACCAAAAATGCGATGATGGGACCCGATTCGTTGATGCGCTGAAGAAGCAAGGAATTATACCGGGAATCAAGGTACGGTAATCATTTCTGAACACTCGTCAAAAGAAAAACAAGAGGTGGCCGACAGGAGGCCCGTCGCGCGGCGAGGAGACAGAGACGCAGGCAGACCGGCGGACTAGCCGCAGCGCGTATTGTTCAATATGGGACGTACTATAGTACATCTTATTTAACTTGACGCCAAATTGCTACAGTACGTGCTGCAACTGCCCGCTGATCCATCTGCGTCCCTGCCTCCTCGCCGTGCAACGGGCCTCCTGTCGGCTACCCGAAAAGGAGAGAGAGGACATAAGACAGTAGTAGGTACCTGTATGGTACTCAAAAAAAAAACACACACACACACACAAAAAAAGGACGGGTGATGAATACTCGACAGGAGGAAACACATTTTAGGATACCATTGCAAAACGATGATTTTAGGTGGACAAAGGTGTTGTGCCCATGGCCGGTACTGTTGGAGAAGGTACCACTCAAGGAATGGACGATCTCAATGCTCGATGTGCTCAATATAAGAAGGTGACCACGTTTCTCCTTTATTCTATTTTAGGCCAATGTCAGAGTTTGCGAATCGATCAATTCACTACTAGCGATTAGCTAGCGTTCGCAATTGCGTTGCGTACACCGAATGGCTCAATTTGGCCTTACAGTTTATCGTGAAGTTGTGTACAAAGGAGAGAGTGGAGCGCTAAATTTACCACACAGGACATTTTCTCGATGAAACATCAGACGATTTGATATTTGGGTTCATATGGACGCTATTCGACCTGATATTTGATTCGCCCGGTACTGTGTCTGTGGCTGCGGTCATTACACTGCTTTTGCTGTCCTCTATACAGCTATCCTAGTTGCAGCTATGTGAATACACTATGCTCAATAGGATCGAAAGTATCAAAATACACTGTCGAAAACGATTTCTATCGAATCCATAGCCAATGTCGATACTGAATGGAAATGCACAATATTGCGACTCAATTTCGGGCTCAAGAATCAGATCAGGGAAGAAAAGGGGTTCATTCCAGCTAGGGAGACACTGCGGCGCAAAAGTGTGCTCTATTGCCAATTTCACTTGAGGAGTCCTTTAGAGTTAGGGGCTGACTGAGCTTTATTCCTTCGTTACTTCTTCAATTTGCTTGTATAATATATGTATTCCTGTACTGGATGACATAAACATTTACAAGAAGTGGTATTCACCTAGTGGGCAGCTAGGACTAAGCCTTAGAAAGGGGGAGCAAGTTCCACGGGGAAAACAAAGATTTCTCGCGCATTCGTATGTTCCCTCTCTTCTAGCCTAGCCCTTAACGATCACAACAAAAGCATATAGTTCACCTGGTTTTAAATGCGTCTAGGGCTCTAAAATGCAATTCCTCCTTCTCTAACTGGAACGGGCCTGAGATTGATACATTCCTGCCGTCGTGCAGTTGAGAGTGAAGCACCTTTTATTCACACTGATGCATGCGCAGGTACCCTTTGTGTCCAGGGTCAGAAATTTCTGTTCCATAGACTCCACGATACAAGCCTCCAAGTTGACCCATTAGCTGGCTCTTTACAGGGCAGAAAAAACTGCTACATCTCTGGAGGTCGTCGTCACTAGGTTATTGAAGCAACACCCCCAGATCAATTGTAGATTTACAGCGGTCGATATTGGAGTTGTGAATGCCTAATTGACTGAAAATGAAGAAAAAAAAATAAACAAAGCCACGATAAAGTCAATAGCAACTATCCCCTTTAGGGTCTGTTGGTCGACGGTGGGACATGTGGCTGACCCAATCCTCTGACGAAAGAAAACATGTTAAAAACTTGATGCATCACAGTCCCTGACGTGTCCTACTTTGATAGGTGGAGAGCCTTAGTACACAGGACAGGCTCTAACATGGTATCTCTTGTTAAGATCAACTGCGTCAGCCACATGTCCCGCCGTCGACCAACTGACCCCCCCCCCTTTAAAATAAGAAATGAAGCGAGCCAGGCGAGTTGTGCGAACTTGCTTGCTCCACGGCTCCACTAACCCGCCCGTATTTGAATCAGCTGCAACGCCGTAATCCACGCTGCACATCATGGGGTGCGCGCGAGGTATCTCGTTCAAATGCTAAGATTAGTCGCCAGTGCTGACTTTGTAAGGCCCTAGCGCTACTGTGGCGCACTTTAGAGCCGCGACAAGGCACATTTGTGATACTCATGAGCTACTCATCGCACCCATTAAGTAGATTCTTCGACACGACTTGTGGTGGAGGTGTTGCTTTATTTCTGCAGTGGATACGCACCGGGCCCAGATACAAAGTGTAGTGGTTTGAGAGTGCTACTCGGACCAGTCCACAAACATGGCCCAATATTCTGAAACTCGGGTTGTTTGGTTGGCTGATCTGCTCTAACCACATAACATCTAGTTCTTTATTTTCAAGGCTTTTTGAATTGATTCTAATTCCAGGATGGTGCTCAATTTGCCAAATGGCGTTGCGTCCACAAGATTTCTGCAACCACTCCTTCTCACATGGCTCTAGTTGAGATAGCCGAGGTACGTGATGAAAAAGTGTATTTCAGGATCTTACTTGGGCCAGCTTAGGGTGAGACAGATGGGAAGTTGTTCCGAGCTAACGCCGTCATCAGTCTGGTCACCGTAGTGTTCCTCTGGTTTAGGTGCTCGCCCGTTACGCCTCTATCTGTCAGCAAAATGGCCTGGTACCAATCGTCGAGCCCGAGATTCTTCCGGATGGTGAACATGACATAGACAGATGCCGAAAGATTACCGAGACCGTGCTGTCTTACTGCTACAGGTAACGATTTCATTTGTTTGAATTCGAACCATACATAAGACATCGATTTCACGCCCCATACAGGGCACTCAACGACCATCACGTCTACCTTGAAGGAACTTTACTGAAACCGAACATGGTAACTGCTGGTAAGTAAGCCTACGTAGACGAGACTTCGCAATGCCCGTGATTTCTGCTCAAACCTTTGAGTATTTCAGGGCAGGCCTTCAAGGGCAAAAAACCATCACACGATGAAATCGCCCTTGCTACCATCACTGCTCTACAACGTTCTGTTCCAGCTGCTGTTCCTGGAGTGGTATTCCTTTCAGGAGGGCAGTCCGAGGAGGACGCCACCCTCAACTTGAATGCTATGAATAAGGTGAATTTCAGGTGTATTTGAGATCTTTGCCAAGAAGCTATCACTTGAATTTGAGAACCGAATACTAGGGCGGGTTTCGCTAGAAGAGCGGGATGAAATTGGGCGCTCTGTCTACTCTCAGTTAAAAACTTACAGGAAGATTCCACTACAAGAACGAAGGTCGACGAAGAGGAAATGTACCTAATAGGAAAACAGGCGGAGCCCCCAAGGGTGTGGTCCGATACGTAATTCGCATCAAAGTATAGTCTCCACCGATCTAGCATGGCCACACTTTTGGCACAGTTGGCGCGGTACGCCCACCTACTATCTAATCGCTCGCCGCACACATATACGCGGGTTTGATTAGATAGCAGAGATCGCGTTAGCTTGAAGAGAACAGCAAAGATGAGAGCGCACCAATGCGGAAATCAGCGGGCAAGGAAACAGTCCCATTTCCCGGGTTCCGAACCGTTCTTATGGTTTCTTCTTCATCCCTGCTCCACCGCCTACCTTTACCTTTATTCCAATAAGCTACCTTTTTAATCGTAAGATCCGCCTTTAACAATTCTGACACGATATGGTCGGTCTTCTCGGAAGCAGACGAAGAGAATTGCCCCAGTATTGATAGTCCTGGGATATAATATGCTCAAGATAAATCATTTGACTTCAGCTGGACACGAAGAAACCATGGGCACTAACATTCTCATATGGCCGAGCTCTACAAGCATCATGCATGTCGAAATGGGGAGGAAAGGACGAGAACGTCAAGGATGCTCAGGTAAAACTGGCTTTTTCTGTTACAAGAACGATTTATACGTATGGTTTCCTGCCTTCCACCGTAACCCAATTGTCACTGGGGCGCGCAGGGAGGGAGCGCG